>JAPMJR010000036.1:0-2500 GCA_029783895.1 Triplophysa bombifrons | reverse complement strand
TTTGGGAAAACTGGAAAAGTGAGAAGACTAAGTATGAAGATGTTCTACTTTGTGGGAAATAGGAACGGGTCCATATAAGAGATTTTTGTCAACAATATACGTCACATTCAAGTTTATGCATAAGAAGGACTCTGGAGTGGCTTGAAAAAGAAATCTTCGTAATTGAAAACAATATGTTGGATGGAAATATTTCAGATAATTTACATGAGTGGAATGAAAAGAAAATTAAAGCTAAGTTCTATTTTAAATGAGAAGGTTAAAGGTGCTCTTGTAAGAAGTAAGTTTTTATCAATGAAAGATATGGATGGACCCACCTCATTCTTCTTTAATTTGGAGTATAAAAGCGTACAAGGACAAATAATGCACCAGTTTGAAAAACAGTGATGGAAATGAAACGAGTGATCCTGCAGAAATGCGCCGACTAGCAGTGGATTTTTACTCCGATCTATATTCTGCTGAGAACACTGATACTCAGAGCCAAGATGAACTTTTGCAGAACCTTCCCTGTCTCAATGAGGAAGATAGGAATGATCTAGAGCTTAGGATTACTTTTGAAGAACTAAGTATTGGCTGTTGAGAGTCTTTCTCCATGCAAAACTCCAGGAATAGATGGACTTCCAAATGAATTCTATAAACATTTCTGGTCTACTATTGAAATGATTTCTTTGAAGTGCTACAGGAATGCATCCGGACAGGTTCTCTGCTAAAGAGTTTGCCAGCGGGCAGTTTTAAACACTTCTGCCAAAGAAAGGAGACCCTACTTTATTAAAGAACTGGAGACCCGTGGCAATTCTATGGTCTGAGTATAAACTGATTTCAAAGTGTCTTGCTAATAGATTGAACAAAAATTTAAAAAGATAATACACAAGGACCAATCCTATTGTATAAAAGAAATATGTATTTTTTATAACTTGCATTTAATACGTGATGTTGTTGATTATGCTACAAGTAATAATATTAATATAGGGTTGTTCTCTCTTGATCAAGAAAAAGCTTTTGATCGAGTTGATCATCAATATCTTTTTAAAGTTTTAAAGGCTTTTGGTTTTGGGGAGCAATTTGTTTTCATGATAAAGTTGTTGTATTTCAATGCCACATGTATGATCAAGATGGCGGGTGGTCTCAGTATACCTGTTAAAGTGCAGAGGGGAATAAGACAGGGGTGTCCTCTTTCAGGTCAGCTCTATAGTTTGGTCATTGAACCTCTCCTATGTAAATTAAGAGAAAAGTTAATGGGCCTACATGTTACAGTAAAATTCCTCATGAATGTTTGAAAGTCTCAGCATACGCTGATGATTTAACTGTTATTTTAAGAAATGAAAATGATGTTCAAGTATTAAAAAATATTTTAGAGAGTTATGGGAAAGCATCATCTGGAAAAGTCAATTGGGAAAAAAGTGATTCTCTGTGGTGTGGTGCTGATCACAATGGTCCAATACTTCCAGCGCTTTTACAATGGGGAAGATCTGGTTTTAAATATCTGGGGGGTTTACTTAGGAAGAGAGGATTATAGGAGGAAAAATTGGGAGGGCCTGATGGAAAAAGTGTGTGCTCGGTTGTCTCGATGGCAAAGCCTGCTACCTCTGCTTTCTTATAGGGGAAGAGTATTGATCTGTAACAACCTTGTAGCCTCAATCTTTGTGGCACAAAATGACCGTCTTGGAACCTCCTAATGAACTTGGTGGAAAATCTGCAGAAACTTTTGATAGACTCTTTTGGTCTGGGCAACACTGGCTTAAAGAATCCGTTCTGTTTTTACCAAGACAAGAAGGTGTCAAGGACTAGTGGACATCAAAAGCAGAGTGATGACTTTTAGGCTTCAGACTGCAAAAGGCTACTGTATGGAGAAGATGTGAGCTGGTCTGGCGTGGCGTGTGCCCTCTTAAGAAAAGCAGTGGAATGAGGCTGGATCGTCATCTTTTTCTGATGGACATTCAAAACGTTGATCTTAATGGACTTACTTCATTTCATCAATCGATGTTTAAAGCATGGAAACTCTAAATGTTACGAGGAATCTCAAGGAGGTGCGAGATCTATGGCTAAGAGAGGAACCCTTACTGCATAATCCTCTTGTAGACTCAGAAATTTAAAATCATTATCTCTGAGAAATGCTTTAAAAAATGCAGAAGTTACAACCGTTGGAGATTTAATATCAAACGAAGGATGGATGACTGCTGAAATGCTGTCCTCAAGATTGGTGTAGGTCAGTTCGCCTGACACAGAGACTGCTAAATGACATTTTTGAAAGCTTACCTATGGATGTTAAACAGGTTTTGGAGACTGCTAATGAGGATACAGTTGTTCCCTTCCCAGAGTTGGAAGTTGAACCTGCTGTGGGCCTTTTTCAAGAGAAAGAGGGGGCATTGCTCAATTTCAATACTCCACAACTAGGACTTTTAGCGAAGCGGGGAAAAGGGCATTATACATAACATGTGTCCAAAGTTTCACATATTCGGTCCTCTGGAAGGACTTCAAGAATCCAAATGGCAGGAGAAATTCG
>JAPMJR010000035.1:577234-616631 GCA_029783895.1 Triplophysa bombifrons | reverse complement strand
CATTTGCTATATCGTTGCTGTCAACAGTTTAAAACAACATGATAATGTTTAAAAACTTTAAAACTTTAAAAGGCCAAATCACAGTATTCAATACACTAAGGAAAATAGATATGTTTTTAACAGAGACTTAAAAACAGACAAAGAAGGGGCTGTTCTAATCTCCAGAGGAAGGGCATCACATTTTATAGATGGAGCCCACACTTCACCATATAACACACTGGTTTAATTATTGATTTTAAGATAATAATTAGATAATACCCAGAATTTCAAAATAAAATAAAATCCATTTTCCTTACTAGTGACTAAATTTATATGATCCATTCTGTCAGATAACATCGACGTCGATTAAAAACTCATTTATCAACATTTTCAACAAGCGGTATTTTTAAACCGTGTGTGTGTGTGTGTGTGTGTGTGTGTGTGTGTGTGTGTTCAGCAGCTTCAGACACACGACATGATCATCACCTCACATCTGATGAACGCACAGCTTCACAAACACACACTTTGTTAAAGAAAGAAAGCCTTGATTAAAACCATCAGAGCCGGATCACACGAGTGAAACATGAAAGAGCAGGTGTGTGTCTGTCATCTCTCACACACAATCAGTTCAGAATGCAGCTGCCAGAGTTCTTAAAGGTTCTGTGTGTAAGTAACAGAGGCCACTATTGGCGATTTAGGAAATTGCAACCTACAGCTCCTCTACCCCCCTCTCCCTCCCATTAGAGAAGCTACGGTTGCCGTCACAGGACAAAAGGGTTCCGTAAATGATAGCAGCCATGATCGGTGGTGTTGATAATTGCAATCTACGTCTCACAGGCGAACAACAGACTGAAGTTACAGACACAGGACAGAGATGATGTCATCTGAGACAGCAGAGAGTAACCTTTGCAAATCAAGTGACGAGGCTTATTTACAAAGAAAGAAAAATAAATAAATTAAATTGACTTAATTCATTATTTACTCTAATCGTTGTAGTGAATATTATTGTTACTTGTTTAACATTGTGTCAGTGATGTATTCGCTTATTTTGCATAGCATTTTTTGGCACGTTAACTTGGTTCGTAATTTACTGCCTATTGAAACCGCTTGCTAATGCTAAAGGCGTGTAATCTAACGGCGAAAGTCTTAGCAGACGTTTGGCATCACCCAGTTGATCAATTGTATCTTCTCAAATCTTCGTTGACACTGTATTGCTGATAAACTATGCAACTTGGAAGTTTGGATTTTATCCTATCAATTATTAAATTACACATTTGTATGAACAGAAGCTAAGCAGTATTATAATATAATTTACACCCGATTTATACAAATTATGATTGTAAAAATTAAACTTGATTTGCACACGGCCATGCAAAAAGGAATTATAGTACAATTACAAAGTGCTAAAAACAAGGAAAAACTCACTTGATGCTCATGCTCATCTATTAGCTAAAGCTATCAAACAAACACTTCACTTATATAGCGGAAATTAGACAAACTTACTGGTCCAGCAGAAAGATGGCAACTTCGGCGTCGCTTAGCAAACCCTTGTCCTGCTTCAGTGCCCTCCATTTGGGAATATTCGGGTTTTTGCCGTTTTTTGTCTCGACTTCGCCTTGCTGAATCGTATTTTCTCTTTTTTGAACGAACAGATTGACGCTCTATCGGCTCTTGTGCAGAGTATGTGTGCTCCGCCATTATCGCAAATTTTGCTTCTTACTGCAACAAAGAACCGTTTATATTTCTAATAAAAAAACACGACAAGTAAATGCTGTTATTGTTCTTCCTCTTCTTCTGCTAATCATTCTATGTAGTCGCTTTGCAAGCTGCCTCAAAACACAGCCGAAGAAGAAGAATTAGTCCCGTGCATCCTTCGTTTTTCGAAACGCGCTCAGTTTGTCCGTGTAGTGCTACTATAGAAACATGGCTGTGCACATTGATAAATGACATGTAAGGGTGTGCCCGCGGTGTATATACATAAAACGGCTCATTGTAAGGTAATATAAACATTTCGATTCATTTTGTAAGGTATTTCTTCACCATATATGTAATAGTTTTGTATTATATATTACATTTTGGTGAATAAACCCTTCAAAATCCTACACACTGTACCTTTAAGTATCGTATTGATTTTAAAATTATTTTAATTACTAACAAAGCCCTGAACGGTTTAGCACCTACTTACTTAACCGAGCTTTTATCACGTTACAACCCATCACGCTCCCTAAGATCTCAAAACTTAGGACTATTGACAACACCTAGAATAACAAAATCCACCAAAGGGGGACGAGCTTTCTCATACGTAGCACCAAAACTCTAGAATAGCCTTCCTGATACTATTCGAGGGTCAGACACACTCTCCCAATTTAAATCTAGATTAAAGACACATCTTTTCATCCAAGCTTTCACTTAATGCATAGTTAATAAACAGCAGCTACGCTAATTATCCTCTTTATTCTCTTTCTGCCTCTGCCTCGGGATGCCCATCCCGAGGTAGGAAGAAGTTCCACCATGTCCAGACGACCGACAGATGGCCCATCCCCAATTTGAGATCACGTCAGCTACAGCTGCAGACTGACTGACCATCCCAGCTCCATCTAAGGCAATTCCACCACCAGCCAAGAGAAATATGACCATCGGACCATCCCAGCTCAGACCACTACATCCCCAACCAAGAGCAAAGACGGACTATTTGTCTTATTAATGCTGAAGTTACAATATTTGGTATTAAATGCTAAACCAAAACCACATGTCACCAGTTTGAGTGATGAGTTACAGTAATTCAGCTCACAGTTCATTTTGCGTCGCGCTGAATAAAGTCAAACATCCCTTAAAATAAAGTAATAATAAAGTAATAATAAAGTAATGTAACATGTGCTGCTGGAGAGTCGCTCGTGAGCACATATACCCCATATACCTGGAGAATGCAGTTTTACGCCCTATGCAGTTTTAGGACCCTGTTGTTCCTTATTTCTCCAGTAGGGGTCACTGTTCATTATGAACCACCAGCACAGACCTAACAGATAACTTCGTCGTCTATCGTGAGTTAGAGGTAAATAATCGTTTTTCTTACTAAGAAATGGTCCAACATGCATTTATTTTAACGATTAATTGATACTGTTATGAATTAATTTAAACATCTTAAAATATAGATATAATATAGATATGTGTGTGTGTAATTTAAACTCAAAGACAATATAATAAATACTTATTGGCGACCAGGTCAATGTTGGATCAATTTCAGCTAACCACGTGTATGCCAACTCAATATTTCTTACTCATTTTCATATTTATTTTCTTTATAATTTATTCTCATTTTGTCTCTGTAGTCAATGCGAGATGGCCTTTCCTGGTAAATTATTCTTCTGACCTGTTAACTTGAATTATATATTATATATAAACCATTTCAGTTTAGCTGCACACGTATTCAAGTTTTTATAAAAAAAACAATAATTGAGCACCAACAACCACAAACATGTTCAAAGTCAAATTGAAAACATAAGTCCCATATGGATCTTGATTTGAGTTGTTAAAGAGATGATCCAATTATCTATCGTACATACTATATAACTCTTTGATATTTTCCATTGAATATTTTAATTGAATGATCTGGAATAATATTGATAATAATAATAGTGCTCAATTAATATTGTATCTTGTTAGTAGTTGTTGGCTGGCTAATTAGGCCTATTATGTTGTGATATCATTGATCTCATTTGTAATAATACTTGGAAATAATTAAAAAAATATTAAATGATCATGCAGTTGTACTGTCTTGTTATTTCAAAAAGTTTTAGAAAAATAAATCTCTATAAACTTGTATGAATCATACAGCAGGGGCGTAAAACTGCATTCTCCAGGTCTGTAGACTCCCCCTTCTCCTTCTTCTCCTCCTCCTCCTCCTTCTCTTCTCCTTCTTCTCCATCTTCTCCTCCTCCTCCTCCTCCTCCTCCTTCTCCTTCTTCTCCATCTTCTCCTTCTCCTCCTCCTCCTCCTCCTCCTCCTCCTCCTCCTTCTCCTTCTTCTCCTTCTCCTCCTATTCCTCTTCCTCCCCCCCCTTCACCTTCTTCTCCATCTTCTCCTCCTCCTCCTCCTCCTTCTCCTTCTTCTCCTTCTTCTCCTTCTCCTCCTATTCCTCTTCCTCCCCCCCTTCACCTTCTTCTCCATCTTCTCCTCCTCCTCCTCCTCCTCCTCCTCCTTCTCCTTCTTCTCCTTCTCCTTCTCCTCCTATTCCTCTTCCTCCCCCCCCTTCACCTTCTTCTCCATCTTCTCCTCCTCCTCCTCCTCCTCCTCCTCCTTCTCCTTCTTCTCCTTCTTCTCCTTCTCCTCCTATTCCTCTTCCTCCCCCCCTTCACCTTCTTCTCCATCTTCTCCTCCTCCTCCTCCTCCTCCTCCTCCTTCTCCTTCTTCTCCTTCTCCTTCTCCTCCTATTCCTCTTCCTCCCCCCCCTTCACCTTCTTCTCCATCTTCTCCTCCTCCTCCTCCTCCTCCTCCTCCTTCTCCTTCTTCTCCTTCTCCTCCTATTCCTCTTCCTCCCCCCCTTCACCTTCTTCTCCTCCTCCTCCTCCTCCTCCTCCTTCTCCTTCTTCTCCTTCTCCTTCTCCTCCTATTCCTCTTCCTCCCCCCCTTCACCTTCTTCTCCATCTTCTCCTCCTCCTCCTCCTCCTCCTCCTCCTCTTCTCCTTCTCCTTCTTCTCCTTCTCCTCCTATTCCTCTTCCTCCCCCCCCTTCACCTTCTTCTCCATCTTCTCCTTCTCCTCCTCCTCCTCCTCCTTCTCCTTCTTCTCCTTCTATACGCGGGTGCACGTGTACGCTCGCGCACTGCAGGCGGCGCTAATGAACCACGAACGCGAAGCGACTGTCAACAACCGCGAAGAAGACGCAGAGCTGACGCTCGGAAGCGATGAGTTCAAAACGCGACGCGGGACGTCATGTTTACTCTTTTCAGGACTATAAATCCACGCCTGACCCGGTGTTCGAGCTCGAGGCGGAATGTCACGAGAAGCCCATAGTGGTGGATAACGGCTCATATCAGTGCCGCGCGGGATGGGCGTGCGGCGAGTCTCGTTTCGAAGAGCCGCTGCTCGTGTTCAGATCGGCGGCGGCGCGCAGCAGAGGAGCCGCGCGCAGCGAGTCTCATGTCGGCAATGACATCTCGAGCCTGGAGCCGCTGCGCTGGACGCTGAAGAGCGCGTTTGACCGCAACGCGCTGGTGAACTGTGACATCCAGGAGCTCGTGTTTGACTACATCTTCATACACCTCGGCATTAACACACAGGTGACGACACACACAGACACACACACAGCACAGCTATCTTTATGAGGACATACATTGACACAATGCAATCTGTAGCCCCTTACCCTAACCATCAGAAGTGAGTACTTAAACCTGACCTAAACCTGATTATAACCTAAACCTGATTATAACCTGAACCTGATTATAACCTGAACCTGATTTTAACCTAAACCTGATTATAACCTAAACCTGATTATAACCTAAACCTGATTTTAACCTAAACCTGATTATAACATAAACCTGATTATAACCTAAACCTGATTTTAACCTAAACCTGATTATAAACTAAACCTGATTATAAACTAAACCTGATTATAACCTAAACCTTATTATAAACCTAAACCTGATTATAACCTAAACCTGATTATAACCTAAACCTGATTTAACCTAAACCTGATTATAAACTAAACCTGATTATAAACTAAACCTGATTATAACCTAAACCTTATTATAAACCTAAACCTGATTATAACCTAAACCTGATTATAACCTAAACCTTATTATAAACCTAAACCTGATTATAACCTAAACCTGATTATAACCTAAACCTGATTATAACCTAAACCTGATTATAACATAAACCTGATTATAACCTAAACCCTAAAACCAGGTCTTGACCCTCAAAGAGCCCTTTAAAGGGGTCTCAGAAATCTCAAACTGGTCCTCATAAAGATAGATGTACAAGTACACACATCACACACACACACACACACATACGCAGACATTCTATGTCGTGTTCTATTGTGCCGCTGGTTGCATGTTGTTAACAGGAAAACATCACATGTAGAGCTGGAATGGAATGTAAGGCATGATGGATAAAAACATCTACTAAATGTGAACATGTTTATCATTTAAAACACAAATTTAAGATTCGTCTTTTAAAGTGAGAAAACGTTATTCTTTACTCTGTTTTTGGCCTTAAATGAAAAACGTTTCAGTGAAAGATCAGCCGTGTTTATGTGTTGTGTGTGTATTGAGTGTGTTGTGTGTGTGTGTGTGTTGTTGTATGTGTTGTTGTGTGTATTATTGTGTGTGTGTGTGTGTGTGTGTTGTTGTGTGTGTGTATTATTGTGTGTATTATTGTGTGTGTGCGTTGTTGTGTGTGTGTATTATTGTGTGTGTGTGTGTGTGTGTTGTTGTGTGTTTATTATTGTGTGTGTGTTTGTGTTGTTGTGTGTGTGTATTATTGTGTGTGTGTGTGTTGTCGTGTGTGTGTATTATTGTGTGTGTGTGTGTTGTTGTCTGTGTGTATTATTGTTTGTGTTTGTGTGTGTGTTGTTGTGTGTGTATTATTGTGTGTGTGTGTTGTTGTGTGTGTGTATTATTGTGTGCTTTGTGTGTGTGTTATTGTGTGGGAGAAGCAGTTTTGTTGCAGCTTAAGAATCAACTGGAAATCGTAGGTGAAAAATCGATCATTTGTGTTTAATAATCTAACGCGGTTTCGTTTCCTTTGTTTGCGTCCACTGAGTCACGCGCTGTTAGTTTGCATTTGTTTGCGTGTTAATATTCGGAGATTTGGAAGGCGTGTCCTACTGAATTAAATTACGTGATTGAATAGGGTATTTAGTGGGATTGTCCACCGCGTGCTGCGGTCGCGTGCAGCCCTCATCGCTTGAAGACCGAAGAGAGTAAAGACCATCGACTCGACCTGTGCGACTCCACCGAGCAAAGACACAGACAAGGCACTTGAGTATTACTGTTTTGCACTTATTTTATTGCACTTTATCTATTATCTTTATTTGTCTTGTGCAGTCCTTCTTTTTTTTTCACTATGTGTTTTCAAATCTACACTGTCGTTACATCTCGTACACCAACGGTAACCCGCAGAAGGCCACGCATGGCTAATGCTAACAACCTCCGTACTCTTTCAGCATCCAACAATACCTCTACTACCTTTCCTATTGGTTTATGGAACTGCCAATCCGCTGTAAACAAGGCAGATTTCATCACAGCTATTGCTAAACATTCTGGTCTTTCTCTTCTAGCACTTACTGAAACCTGGATCAAACCAGAGGACACTGCCACACCGGCTGCCCTCTCTAATAACTACACTTTCTCCCACAGCCCACGCTTATCAGGGAGGGGCGGAGGAACCGGTCTACTTATTCCTAACGACTGGAAATTTAACAAGCTGGCACCCTCATGCAACAACACCGCCTTTGAGTTTCATGCTGTCACTGTCATCCACCCTGTTAAAACGCATGTTGTAGTTATCTATCGTCCCCCAGGGCACCTTGGACTTTTCTTGGAGGAGTTGGATGTGCTTCTGTCATCATTCCCCGAGGATGGTACTCCTCTGGTGGTACTTGGAGACTTCAACATCCACCTAGAAAAACCACAGGCTGCTGATTTCAACAACCTGACTGCGTCGTTTGACCTCAAGCGAGTCCCCACTTCAGCAACCCATAAGTCCGGTAATCAACTTGATCTCATCTACACACGCTATTGCTTCACCCATCACTCCCAGGTTACCCCACTGCACACGTCGGATCATTTCCTCATCACTCTTGATCTCGACTTAACTTCTCCAGACACAACACATGCCTCCCCACTGGTCACATTCCGACGCAACCTACGATCTCTCTCTCCCTCCCGCTTATCCTCTGCAGTCTCTGCTACTCTCCCACCCCCTAAACAGTTCTCTCTCCTTGATGCTAACACCGCCACCCAAACCCTTTGCTCCACACTAACCTCCTGCTTAGAAATCTTATGCCCTCTAAGATCTGGGCCATCTCGTGCATCTCCTTCTGCCCCCTGGTTATCTGATGTTCTCCGTGAGCATCGCGTCTCTCTCAGGTCTGCTGAGAGAAAGTGGCGCAAATCAAAAGAACCCACTGACCTCTCTCTCTACCAGTCTATTCTCTCTTCCTTCTCAGCGGATGTCTCCTCTGCGAAAACCCAATACTACCACACTAAAATCAACAACTCTCCTGACCCTCGTACTCTCTTTAAAACCTTTTCCGCTCTCCTTTGCCCGCCCCCCCCCCCCCCTCCATCAGACTTAACAGCTGACGATTTTGCATCGTTCTTTGTAAAGAAAACGAGCACCATCAGCAATCAATTCTCTGCGCCACCATCTCTTGATCACAGTCAATCCCCAGACACATGCTTGTTCCCCTCCTTCTCCCTGCTATCTGAAGAGGAAGTTTCAAAGGTAATTTCTTCTAACCATCCGACTTCTAGATCCCATCCCCACACATCTCCTCCAGGCCATCTCTCCATCGGTTGTTCCCTCTTTGACTCACATTATCAACTCGTCTCTCACCACTGGCACATTTCCTACACTCTTCAAAGAGGCCCGTATTACCCCACTACTAAAGAAGCCTACTCTTAATCCTGCATTGTTAGAAAACTACAGACCGGTATCCCTACTCCCCTTCGCTGCGAAAACTCTAGAACGTGTTGTATGTAACCAGCTCTCATCCTTCCTCGCCCAGAACAACCTCCTGGACAGCAACCAGTCTGGGTTCAAGAGCGGTCACTCCACTGAGACTGCGCTGCTCTCTGTCATTGAAGCCCTGAGACTGGAAAGAGCTTCCTCCAACTCATCTGTTCTCATCCTACTGGATCTATCTGCCGCCTTCGACACTGTTAACCATCACATCCTCCTGTCCACTCTCAAGGCTATGGGGGTCTCCGGAATGGTGCTACAATGGTTCAGGTCTTACCTCTCAGGTAGGTCATTCAGTGTATCTTGGAGAGGTGAGGTGTCTGAGTCCCAACATCTTGACACAGGTGTTCCTCAGGGCTCAGTGCTTGGTCCGTTGCTATTCTCTGTTTACATGACATCCCTAGGCTCTGTCATTAGGAAACATGGCTTTTCCTATCACTGCTATGCGGATGATACACAACTCTACCTGTCTTTTCGCCCTGACGATCCGACTGTCTCTGCACGCATCTCAGCTTGCCTAGCCGACATCTCACTCTGGATGAACGGCCATCACCTACAGCTGAACCTTTCAAAAACAGAACTGCTTGTAATCCCGGCTGATATAAAGACTTATCACAACCTTTCCATTCAACTGGGCTCATCAACCATCACACCTTCCAGAAAGGCAAGAAACCTGGGAGTGGTGATCGATGATCAGCTCAACTTCACAGATCAAGTTGCCAGCACCGCCCGGTCCTGTAGATTCATCCTCTACAATATCAGGAAAATTAGACCCTTCCTATCGGAGCATGCTACGCAAGTCCTAGTACAGGCTCTAGTCCTGTCCAGACTGGACTACTGCAATGCACTACTGGGAGGACTTCCAGCTTGCACAACCAAACCTCTACAGATGATCCAGAATGCTGCGGCAAGAGTTATCTTTAATGAACCGAAGAGGGCACACGTCACTCCTCTACTCATTAAGCTACATTGGCTCCCTATAGTTGCTCGCATTAAATTCAAGACTCTGCTCCTGGCTTACAAGACCACGACTGGTTTGGCACCACCTTATCTTCACTCACTAATGCAGACATATGTACCCGCCAGATCCCTACGATCTGCAAACGAACGGCGTCTTGTGGTGCCATCCCATAAAGGTAAAAAATCTCTCTCGCGCACCTTCTCCGGATCTGTTCCACCTATGTGGAATGATCTGCCTGCTGCTACAAGATCTGCAGACTCTGTAGCCATCTTTAAGAAACGCCTGAAAACACATCTCTTCCGCCAACATCTGACATCTGACTGATCTGTTCTGACTCAACTCTCTTCTCTACTCTTTTCTTCTCTTCTTTAAAAAAAAAAAAAAAAAAAAAAAAATGTATGAATGATTCTGTATACTGTGTTGGACTATATGAACCTTATTTTTGATTGCACTTATGCTTTTGTTGTACTTATGATGTCCTAATTGCTTCCATTACCTACCCCACTTGTAAGTCGCTTTGGATAAAAGCGTCTGCTAAATGACTAAATGTAAATGTAAATGTAGCCGACATCTCACTCTGGATGAACGGCCATCACCTACAGCTGAACCTTTCAAAAACAGAACTGCTTTTAATCCCGGCCGATACAAAGACTCATCACAACCTTTCCATTCAACTGGGCTCATCAACCATCACACCTTCCAGAAAGGCAAGAAACCTGGGAGTGGTGATCGATGATCAGCTCAACTTCACAGATCAAGTTGCCAGCACCGCCCGGTCCTGTAGATTCATCCTCTACAATATCAGGAAAATTAGACCCTTCCTATCGGAGCATGCTACGCAAATCCTAGTACAGGCTCTAGTCCTGTCCAGACTGGACTACTGCAATGCACTACTGGGAGGACTTCCAGCTTGCACAACCAAACCTCTACAGATGATCCAGAATGCTGCGGCAAGAGTTATCTTTAATGAACCGAAGAGGGCACACGTCACTCCTCTACTCATTAAGCTACATTGGCTCCCTATAGTCGCTCGCATTAAATTCAAGACTCTGCTCCTGGCCTACAAGACCACGACTGGTTCTGCACCACCTTATCTTCACTCACTAATGCAGACATATGTACCCGCCAGATCCCTACGATCTGCAAACGAACGGCGTCTTGTGGTGCCATCCCATAAAGGTAAAAAATCTCTCTCGCGCACCTTCTCCGGATCTGTTCCACCTATGTGGAATGATCTGCCTGCTACTACAAGATCTGCAGACTCTGTAGCCATCTTTAAGAAACATCTGAAAACACATCTCTTCCGCCAACATCTGACATCTGACTGATCTGTTCTGACTCAACTCTCTTCTCTACTCTTTTCTTCTCTTCTTTAAAAAAAAAAAAAAAAGAATGTATGAATGATTCTGTATACTGTGTTGGACTATATGAACCTTATTTTTGATTGCACTTATGCTTTTGTTGTACTTATGATGTCCTAATTGCTTCCATTACCTACCCCACTTGTAAGTCGCTTTGGATAAAAGCGTCTGCTAAATGACTAAATGTAAATGTAATGTAAATGTGTGTGTGTGGTTGTGTGTGTATTATTGTGTGTGTGTGTGTTTGTGTTGTTGTGTGTGTGTATTATTGTTTGTGTGTGTGTGTGTTATCGTGTGTGTGTGTATTATTGTGTGTGTGTGTTGTTATCTGTGTGTATTATTGTGTGTGTGTGTATTATTGTGTGTGTGTGTGTGTGTGTATTATTGTGTGTGTGTGTTGTTGTGTGTGTATTATTGTTTGTGTGAGTGTGTTGTTGTCTGTGTATTTTTGCGTGTGTGTGTTGTTGTCTGTGTGTATTATTGTGTGTGTATATTATTGTGTGTGTGTGTGTGTTGTTGTGTGTGTATTTTTGTGTGTGTGTGTTGTTGTCTGTGTGTATTATTGTGTGTGTGTATTATTGTGTGTGTGAGTTGTTGTCTGTGTGTATTATTGTCTGTGTGTATTATTGTGTGTGTGTGTGGGTATGTTGTTGTGTGTGTATTATTGCGTGTGTGTGTTGTTGTCTGTGTGTATTATTGTCTGTGTGTATTATTGTGTGTGTGTGTGGGTGTGTTGTTGTGTGTGTATTATTGCGTGTGTGTGTTGTTGTCTGTGTGTATTATTGTGTGTGTGTATTATTGTGTGTGTGTGTTGTTGTGTGTGTATTATTGCGTGTGTGTGTTGTTGTCTGTGTGTATTATTGTGTGTGTGTTGTTGTGTGTGTATTATTGTGTGTGTGTGTGTTGTTGTGTGTGTATTATTGTGTGTGTGTTGTTGTGTGTGTATTATTGTGTGTGTTACAAAACAGGGCTTTGGAGATCCAGCAGCTTGCTGATTCTGGAGATACCAGAGGATTCTTTGATGCCACAAGAGCGGTATATGGCCCTAGCTACCGTTGCCTAACCCCCCTTCGCTCTAAAGATGGGCTTACGCTGCTGAAAGATAAGGAAGCAATAGCAAATAGGTGGAAAGAGCATTACGAGGAACTTCTGAACAGGGACACCACCCCTAAAATGGAGGCCCTCGAAAAACTCCCTCAACTGCCCATAAATGAGAGCATGGGGGAACCACCCAGTCTGAAAGAGGTGCAGGATGCTATTAGGAAGATGAAGAACAACAAGGCTGCTGGTACAGACGGCATTCCAGCAGAAGTTCTAAAGGAAGGCGGCCCTGATCTCCTTAAACACATCCATGCCCTGCTTTACAAAATATGGGAACAAGAGAAAATCCCTGCACAACTTAAGGATGCCCTGATTGTCTCCATCTTTAAGAAAGGAGACAAGGCAGACTGCGGGAACTACCGTGGCATTTCTCTCCTGTCTACCATAGGGAAAGTCCTGGCTCGGGTTTTAGCCAACAGACTCACCCCTCTGTCAGAAAGCATCCTTCCAGAGACTCAGAGTGGTTTTCGCCCAAACAGATGCACTACAGACATGATATTCATTGCTCGCCAGATTCAAGAAAAATGCCGGGAACAAAATCTACCACTATACATGGCCTTCATAGACCTCAGCAAAGCCTTTGATTCGGTGAACCGTCAGGGCCTTTGGCTGGTTCTGGCAAAGATTGGCTGCCCAGAAAAATATATACGGATACTGAGACTGTTACATGACAATATGTCAGCTACAGTCCTCAGTGGGAGTGGAGATGAAACAGAACCCTTTAGGGTAAATACAGGAGTCAAACAAGGATGTGTCATAGCTCCAACACTGTTCTCGATCTTCATTGCTGCTATCCTCCATCTTTTAGGTAAACATCTGCCCCAGGGAGTCAAGATTGTGTGCAGAACAGACAGGCAACTCTTTAACATCAAACGATTCAGGGCAAAAGGTCGAACCACGACTTTATCAATCATGGAGCTGCAGTATGCGGACGACAACGCCCTTGTAGCCCTCTCAGAAGAGGATCTACAGTGCATTTTGGTTGCTTTCGAAAAAGCATACAAACAGCTGGGTCTAGCCATCAACATAAAAAAGACTCAAATCCTCTATCAGTCACCACCACACAGTACTTCTGTCCTGCCCCCAAATATCTCGATTGACAACATCAAATTGGAAAATGTGGATCGTTTCCAATATCTGGGCAGCCTCCTATCAT
The DNA here is from genome assembly GCA_029783895.1 of Triplophysa bombifrons. Classification (NCBI taxonomy): domain Eukaryota; kingdom Metazoa; phylum Chordata; class Actinopteri; order Cypriniformes; family Nemacheilidae; genus Triplophysa; species Triplophysa bombifrons. The sequence continues at coordinate 603,386 of JAPMJR010000035.1, read as the reverse complement.
CAAAAGCCAACATTGACGATGAAATACACCACCGCCTCAGTTGTGCCAGTGGGGCTTTTTCAAGGCTCAGGAAAAGGGTTTTTGAGAACCACGATCTTCTGGCAAATACCAAAATCCTGGTCTACAAAGCAGTAATGCTGCCCACTCTACTGTATGGGTCAGAGGCCTGGACCACATACAGTAGGCACTTAAAGGCGCTAGAGGCATATCATAAGAGATGCCTCCGGAAAATCCACAGGATCAGTTGGGAGGATAGGCGCACCAACACCAGCGTCCTGAAGGAGGCTGGTATCCCCACCATCACTGCTACCATTGCTCAACACCAGCTCAGATGGACCAGACACGTTGTCCGTATGCCTGACTTTCGCCTCCCAAAACAAGTCCTTTACTCCCAGCTTGCTGAAGGAAAACGTGCCCCAGGAGGTCAAAAGAAGAGGTATAAAGACAACATTAAAACAAACATCAAAAAGTTCCACATAGACCCTAAGACTTGGGAGGACATGACAAAAAATAGGGCATCATGGAGAATCCTTGTCCATGAGGGCGCTGCACTATATAATGAAGAGCTCCACCATGCTGCAGAGCACAAACGCAGACTCAGAAAGGAGAGAGCATCCATCAAAAAGGTCCAGCTCAAACTCACCACCACCTTAACCTGCCCGCACTGCACAAGAACAATCGGGTCTAGAATCGGCCTCTATGCTCATCTGAAGACCCACAAGGACCAAGAAGGAGGACAGTCATACTCGACCACGAGTGACAGCCGATGATGATGAATTGCGTGTGTGTGTTGTTGTCTGTGTGTATTATTGTGTGTGTGTGTGTGTGTGTGTGTGTGTTGTTGTGTGTGTATTATTGCGTGTGTGTGTTGTTGTCTGTGTGTATTATTGTGTGTGTGTTGTTGTGTGTGTATTATTGTGTGTGTGTGTTGTTGTGTGTGTATTATTGTGTGTGTGTGTTGTTGTGTGTGTATTATTGTGTGTGTGTATTATTGTGTGTGTGTGTTGTTGTGTGTGTATTATTGTGTGTGTGTGTGTGTGTTGTTGTCTGTGTGTATTATTGTGTGTGTGTGTGTGTGTGTTGTTGTGTGTGTATTATTGTGTGTGTGTGTGTGTGTGTGTGTGTGTGTTGTTGTGTGTGTATTATTGTGTGTGTGTGTGTGTGTGTGTGTATTATTGTGTGTGTGTGTTGTTGTGTGTGTATCATTGTGTGTGTTTGTGTCGTCAGGGTCACGTGGATCATCCCGTGGTGGTCACCGAGCCGCCCTGTAATCCTCTTCACAGCAGACAGATGATGTCAGAGCTGCTCTTTGAGTGTTATGGAGTCCCACAGGTGACGTACGGTGTGGACAGTCTCTTCAGTTTCTATAACAACAACATCACTCATGGTCTGGATCTGCCTCACACGGGTCTCGTGCTGTCATCAGGGTATCACTGCTCCCATGTGCTGCCCGTCATCAATGGCAGGTACAACATCACCCATCCACTGTCCCGCTGCCTCACACGCTCACAGATGGTGAATGTTAATGTGTGTCTCAGGCTGGATGCGGGGAACTGTAAGCGTGTGAATGTTGGTGGAGGTCCGTCGGCGGTGTATCTTCAGAGACTCTTACAGCTGAAATATCCAGCACATCAGAACGCCATCACACTGAGCCGGATGGAGGAACTGCTGCACCAACACAGCTACATCGCACTCGACTATCACAGCGGTAACACACACACACACACACACAGAGACATTGATGTGCTGAGTGCTGGCACACACTGAGTTTGTTGTGATGTTGGTCTGAATGGTGTGTAACAGAGCTGGAGAAGTGGAGACGTGTGGAGTTTTACGAGCAGGAGGTTCACCGTGTTCAGCTGGCGTTTTCCGGGCGAGTGACGGGTGTGTGTGAGGAGAGGAGTGAGAGAAAAGCTCAACAACTCAAACGACTGCAGGAGATCAACAACCGGCGCAGAGAAGAGAAACTACAGGAGGATCAGAAGCGCCTGCAGACACTGCTCACTGTACAGGTGCAAACACACACACACACAAACAAATGCGCCATCGCACAACGTGAAGCACAACGCCTTAGACCCTGTAGCTGTTATAAATGCTCTGTAACACACTGCTTCACACGGCTTATTGCTTTTATAAAACAGTTACTCCATAAGCTTAGTAAGGTTTCATAAAGTAAATAAAGAGATATTTAGGCTGTGTTGTGTGCTCAGCCGTTATATATCGGTGTATTTTATAATGGCTTAGAACTCGGCTCAGCCAATCAGAATCAAGGAGCAGAACTGAGCGTTTTAAATTGACTTCATCTATCCAGAAAGGAGGTTTGAAGTGAGATGTTAGACGCGTGCTCAGTGTTTCCAGGTCCCAGTATGTTTAAAGTACTTGGTCAATGGGGAACTTTTGAAGTGGTTGTTTTGTCTCGTGTGTTAGTTTGAAATCGTATCACAAGGTTTATTACTCGGCACTAAAGTTGTGTTGTTGTTGTTGTGTTGTTCAGGAGCTGTTGGAGGACGGATCTCTGGAGTTATTTCACAGGAGTTTGATGGAGCTCAACATGGATTCAGCTGAAGAGCTTCAGTCGTACATTCACAAACTGAGTGTGAGCGTGGAGCAGCACAAGATCACGCTGAAGACAGAGGTGTGTGTGTGTGTGTGTGTGTGTCATGAATGACTGTCAGAAGATCATGGATGCAGCAGCTGTGCTTGTGTTTGTGTGTTGTTGAATCAGGTGTCAGAGATGGAGTCTGCGCTGGATGAAGGGAGTGTTGTGGATTCAGATGTGACTGAGGAGAGCAGTGTTGTTCAGGTGATTTACAGCACACTTGTATTCTGTGTTGTGTGCTCGTCTGCTCATTGTGACGTTTGTGGGTTTTCTCCGCTCTCTTCAAGCCCTTGTTTAACGTGGCGGAGTATCATCAGCTGTTTGTGGGCACGGAGCGCGTGCGAGCGCCGGAGATCTTATTCCAGCCGTCTCTGATGGGCGAGGAACAGATGGGTTTGATGGAGACGATGCAGTTTGTGCTGGAACAGTGAGTACGTCTATTAAACATCACAAAATCGTGTGTTGTGTTGACAGTGAGATGATGTTGTGTTGGTGCGTGTAGATATCCTCCTGACCTGCAGGAGGCGCTGGTGAAGAATGTGTTTTTGACCGGAGGTAACCTGCAGTACAGCGGCGTCAGAGAGAGAGTTGAGAGAGAACTTCTGGCCATCAGACCCTTCCAATCACACTTCCAGGTCTCCGTCACATGACACACACACACACAGAGTGTCAGATGTCTTTATTATAACAACTGTTAAGTGTTGAAGATGATGATGATGATGATGTTGTGTGTGTTAGGTGTCTCAGGCAAATGCAGGCACTCTGGACTCGTGGTTTGGGGCTCGTGAATGGGCTCTCAGGAACCCGTCTGGAGGTCCGGGCTGGATCAGTCGTCAGGATTATGAAGAGAAGGGAGGAGAATATCTGAGTGAACACTGCGCTTCAAACGTCTTTATACCCATAGAGCTTAAAAACACATCGCCAGCTCCAAAACTCACCCTCGTGGGAAAATACACCAACCTTCCTGACGCCGCCAACAGTGACAATGTCTCCATTCCTTAATGTGTGTGTGTGTGTGTCGCTCACATGAAGAGAATGCTTTTTTAAACTGATATGATGTAAATATTGTCTGTGGACACACACGGATCACTGTGTTTGTTAAATATACATCGTTTATAACAATAGTGTTTACAAGAACAGAATAAACCTTCATTCTGATGACTCTTGATTCATTTATTAAAAACGTTAGAAATCATTCTGACACTGGTGAATTCTGGGATTGTTCAGAGAAGTAAACTTTGTCACGAGCAGCTGAGTTATCGTTGTGTCGAGCTCTTCTCGTTTCTCACACACTCTCAAAAGAAGATTAGAACTGAACAATAGCAAGATTTTATATGACGTGACGACGTGAGTCTAATTATCTAAAAATGACATCATACATCGATAACCAATGAGAAGTTCTTCAGGCCGTTTCAAACTACATTCACAAATATGATCCAAAACTAAGTTCATATCTCCAGACTTGATCACAGAGAATCTCAACAAGACTCCTCTGCAGCGCCGTCGCTTCACTGAAGTTGAAGAGTTTTTTAGTAAACGTTGTTGTTGCTGAGTGACAACTGATGTCACAATAAGAGAGCAGAAGTGATTTAGCCAGCTTTTAGCATCACCCTGTGTGCAAATACCCCACTGCAGTAGTTTTCTGTTAGTTGCTCCGTTTGTTTTTCTCTCTTGTGTCCTTAAAGAGATGCTTCTGTCATGTTAAGAATGTCTTTCAATTGTTTGCTTTGACTTGAAAAGAGGATGAGCAATAATGACCGAAAACACTGATTGTGACGTAAACACAGGTTTAAGTGTCCAAATGATTCTTTCTCCAATAGAGGGAGTATTGTGACTGTTGGCTCAGATGGATTTATCAGCATTCATGAATGAGAGGATTTTATGTCTGAGAATAAAACAGCACAGCAGTGTTTGTTTCAAGTGAAGATGTTTTTGTAGTTGTGATGTGAGACTTGAAGAACAAGAAGTGTTGTTGAAATGACCCAAAAGAGCGTCTCAAACACAAGGTTAATCATTCATTTGCACGTGTGTAGTTGTGTAGTTTGAATTGTTTGCCAAGACTACAAGTGTTATCTTTGATAGAAGTAGAAGTTTGACTTTTACTAATACTTGTAAGGCAGCTGGAAAAGTCCTAAGAACTAAGGTTGTTTGTGATGCTGGGACACAAAAGAATCAAACCCCATCTGTTGTTAGATCCTGAGGAAGGATATTCTGTCCTCCACTCAGGGGTTGTTGATGCCCAGGAATTGAACCCACTCTTCTTATCACACCTCTCCCCTTCATCTCTTCAGGCCCTGATCACTGGGAAAATGCTTACGCTTTTTATTCTGTGTATATCATTTATTGTCATTGTATGAAGTCTTTATGATGGTATTGTTTAAAAGGTCATGGTGCGATGGGTAAAAAGGTCTTATTCTTTAAAATCTAACAGAGAGTATATTAAAACTGTTTAACTCTAATCCATCACCTGCACTCCTCAAAGAGGTGTGACTTTCTCAGGGAATCCTGTTAACTTGAGATCTCATTAGATGTTCTCTTCAGTGACGAGAAAACAAACAAATCAAGTTTCTCACTGACCATTGGCTTTGTTACATCTGGGTATATAAGGTGAATTGGCAAAAGACTCACTGAAGCTTCTGTAACCAGAACGTCCCACATTGCAGCTGTGTGTCTTGATTTTACCAGGTATGATGAACTTTGTGTTTTATTTTATTCTTTTAATATGTTGATAATCATTGCTGATTAAATTAGGAATTTCTTTCAATATGTATTCTATGATTTTAATAATTATTGTGCCTGTCTGGTAAAATAAATTGTTATTGTTGATATTATCTGAATTCTTCAAAGTCTGTTATTACAAGTAGATTGAAAGGAACCTGTTCTGTTACCGCAAAATCGATGTGTCAGGATAGGGAGGGCTAGTTTATACTAGATTTTATTATAAATGGAGCATTACTAAAGCTCACATGTTACAGATTTCCTCTTATCATCTGGTCCAGCAAGTTGCATGATCGTGACTAAAATAACTATTGTTATGTTTCTGAGCAGGCATATCGCAGCCAAACTTAATGATATTAGTTTACCCGGCAACCTCTGACTAGATCAGAAGTGACCGTTTTGTGTCCGTGAGATCCATGAGCCCGGCCGGCGTGAGACTCTGTGTGACTGCAGGTCCCATTGGAAAGGATAACTCTAAACATTAAATATTAAAGTATGGAGAATTATAGATAAATTAACGCAACAGATACATTTGAAATGACATACAAGTTATTTTATATTTTATTGAAATTGGAGTCAGATTGGTCGTAACCACAGAATCATATAAATTGAACTATATTGTAACAGTTCTTGAATAACTTCATGTAGAAATCGCTGAGGAGAAGCAGAACACGAGATCCCTTCAACCACGACATTGGTTTCCATCGTTGGGCCAATGGGTGGACTTTTACATACTCATGATTGATAATATTCGCTTGATTGTTCACACGTCAAAAGCACCTGCTCAAATAACACACCAGGAAATGACCTGAAAAATAGGAACTGGGGAAGTCACGGCACTGATACTGTAGATGTTTATCTGAGAAGACTTTACTCTGCCAAGCACTAAAACATGAGGAAGAACATCACGGATTATGGCTGGTTTTATAAAAGATGTTTCACATGAACAATACCGGCTGTTTTCTGCACAAATGAGTTTCATGACTTGTGTTGTGTTTGATTTCTGGGCCTATGTGTGTGTGTGTGTGTGTGTTTGTGTGGACTTGGTTTTTATATGTTAGTGGGACTCGTGTCCACTCATTTGGACTCATAGTGGAGGTCCCCATGGGCACAAAAGCTTATAAATTGTACAGAATGATATTTTTTTTAATCTAAAGATCATTTTCTACGATCTTTATGTTTAGGGTTTGGGTTAGTGAATATTTAACTCACATCTATCAATTTCGTAGTAAATGAACATGTTGTTTACAACACTACAACACTTTACAACCCAGAAACAGAACAAATGAAGAGTTTGTTTCCGAAATGAGATAACTTCGTTTTTAACATTTTTAAAAATGTGTTTTTATTGTGTTGTAATTGTGTTAGTTAGTAGATTTTTTTATTTATTATGGCTTAAATCAAAACAAACCAACTGCAGTTTGATTGATATTATTTGGAATGGACAGAAAACAAAATGTGATCAAATTTCCAGTGAACAAATCTAGCCTACACTGTCTACACACTTTTACTAATCAATGCGATATAAACACACAAATATTAAATGGATTGCTTTACCCTGAAGTGTTCTGATGGAATTATTCAACAAATTCTGTTACTCAGATGAAATGTAAATATGATTTACTGCACAGTAATGAAGAAACATGTTCAAGCATTTGTGTTTCAGAGAAAGCTCATCTTATGCATAGATGGATGGATGGATAGCATCATGAAGTCCATTTTTTTTTCTGTGCATGTACAGGCAACATGAAGCAACATGTAGACAATGTGTTTTGAGATTGTTCATGGTGAAATGAGCGAGACGAGACATGACTGACAAACATGGAAGAAACAAAACACAAAGCATAACAAAAGAAGCGAAACACAAACGGGAAGTATGAGCATCAAAAGTTTAAAAGTACAGCAGGAAACCACTCAGCGCTGTAAAATGAGACACATCAGTTACTGTATCACACACTCATCTGACACCTGCACACAGATCATGATGATGAAGATGATGAAGATGAGAACAAGTGCTCTAAGAATCACATGAGATGAGAGTCGTGACAGACTGTGATGTGTGAGTCTTTATTACTGTAAAAAGTGGTGTTATTTGAAATAGATGGAGATGTTTTGGAGTGAATGAAAAGTGAGTATCAAATCAAATCCCGTTTCTTGTTACACAAAAGTGTATCTGTGAGTAAAAATCTTTGGTTGGTATGAGGAGAAACACACCCAAACACACAATGAGGAACTGGAGAAAGTCATGAGAGTATTTCAATCTCTGAGCGCGCATACGCACACACACACACACACACACACACACACACGCGTGCTGACTGACAGTCAACTTCAGGTCGGTTGTCTTTTATATGTCTTCAAGTGTATACAGCTTTTATATATGACTGAACTAAACCCTTAGTCATACCTTCTGTCAATGATGAGGTTTTGCATTTATATAGAAATACTGGATAGATTTCTATTACAGATAAAGAAGTTATGAGCAGTCTTGATGAAAATGAGATGGGTAACTAGTAAGACTAGTTTGAGCAGTCAGGGTCAGACACCTGTGGTGTCCTTTATTAAGACATATTTAAACCTGTCACATCTGTTACTGTGTGTCTAGTTCCAGACTCAATATGTTTGAGGCGTCTGAACTGAAAACCATATCACTGCTGGCATTCGCAAATCTTGCATCTCCATATTTTGTCATTTAGATTTTTTCTGGTCATAAAAACTCATGGTGTAGAGGTGGTGTGACTAAAAGATTTCATTAGATGATTTCTTGTGACTGCAGAGCTTCTGCAAAAGAAAGAAAAAACGCTTAACTTTGACTTTAAGGCAAGACACAGAGTTAAACAAGAAGAACTTGTAAATTTCATTTAATCATTTGTAAAAATAATATTGTGTTAGTTATTAAAAAAACACATTTTGTATTAAGTTTATGTGTAATCATAACATACACATGAAACAATGACCGGTAGTAGCGGGATAGCCGTGTGTTATCAGTTTTGTGAGGTGGTTATCAGGGAATTACACATCTTGGAGGTTTGAGATCAGAATCAAGAGAGCCATGTCAAAACTCAATATCAGTAATATTCTTATTCAAAGATACTGTATGTGTGTAAAAGCTCATTTAAAAGAGTTGAATCGTGTGTGTAGAGGTGTTTCAGTGTGTGTGTATTTATAAACTTCAGATGTGTTTCACTTCTCTGTGCTTTAAGGAAGTGATGTGCAGTACTGAGAAAAGTCTGTCTACCTCATGAGAGCATGTTATTTATATCTTGTGTGTTTGTGACGGCAGGAAATATTAGTTTACACCGCCAAACTTCAGTCATTATTTGTAATCATCCAGTGAGATTTCAGCATGACAACAGACTTTCAAAAATAATGTCATGAATCGATTTGATTTATCAGCCTAAAGACTTTCAGCTGAGCTCAGAGTCAACATTTGACATCAACCTCACAGTTTACACACAATAGCTAATGATACAGAAAGATACAGTTTTCATCAATCATTAGAATAAGTATAACAGTTATATCTGGATTAATAAAAGCTGTTTCTCTTTGTCATTAGTGCATCATCAGCTCTATATTGTGATAGATTTGAACAGCGTGGCATGCATTCGTCTCTCTTAATGTTGATGTTCTTGTGTAAACAGAGCTTTATATTGTCAGCAGCAGCAGGAGGAGGTGAAAGATGCAGACGCTTGTTTTCTTCTTCCTCATGTTAACACAAACACATGCAGATCATCCTGCACTTCAAACTCGACTCACACACAAGAGCCTCACACACGGTAAGAGCTACACAACAACACAATCCTCATCTCACACACATGAAATAAACCACTTTGAGTCATATACGGTCGTGGCCAAAAGTTTTGAGAATTACATAAATATTGGAAATTGGAAAAGTTGCTGCTTTAGTTTTTATAATAGCAATTTGCATATACTCCAGAATGTTATGAAGAGTGATCAGATGAATTGCATAGTCCTTCTTTGCCATGAAAATTAACGTAATCCCAAAAAACCTTTCCACTGCATTTCATTGCTGTCATTAAAGGACCTGCTGAGATCATTTCAGTAATCATCTTGTTAACTCAGGTGAGAATGTTGACAAGCACAAGGCTGGAGATCATTATGTCAGGCTGATTGGGTTAGAATGGCAGACTTGACATGTTAAAAGGAGGGTGATGCTTGAAATCATTGTTCTTCCATTGTTAACCATGGTGACCTGCAAAGAAACGCGTGCAGCCATCATTGCGGTGCATAAAAATGGCTTCACAGAGAAGGATATTGTGGCTACTAAGATTGCACCTAAATCAACAATTTATAGATTCATCAAGAACTTCAAGGAAAGAGGTTCAATTCTTGTAAAGAAGGCTTCAGGGCGTCCAAGAAAGTCCAGCAAGGGCCAGGATCGTCTCCTAAAGAGGATTCAGCTGCGGGATCGGAGTGCCACCAGTGCAGAGCTTACTCAGGAATGGTAGCAGGCAGGTGTGAGCGCATCTGCACGCACAGTGAGGCGAAGACTTTTGTAAGATGGCCTGGTGTCAAGAAGGGCAGCAAAGAAGCCACTTCTCTCCAAAAAAAACATCAGGGACAGATTGATCTTCTGCAGAAAGTATAGTTAATGGACTGCTGAGGACTGGGGCAAAGTCATATTCTCCGATGAAGCCCCTTTCCGATTGTTTGGGGCATCTGGAAAAAGGCTTGTCCGGAGAAGAAAAGGTGAGCGCTACCATCAGTCCTGTGTCATGCCAACAGTAAAGCATCCTAACACCATTCATGTGTGGGGTTGCTTCTCATCCAAGGGAGTGGGCTCACTCACAATTCTGCCCAAAAACACAGCCATGAATAAAGAATGGTACCAAAACACCCTCCAACAGCAACTTCTTCCAACAACAGTTTTGTGAAGAACAATGCATTTTCCAGCACGATGGAGCACCGTGCCATAAGGCAAAAGTGATAACTAAGTGGCTCGGGGACCAGAATGTTGAAATTTTGGGACCATGGCCTGGAAATTCCCCAGATCTTAATCCCATTGAGAACTTGTGGTCAATCCACAAGAGGCGGGTGGACAAACAAAAACCCACTAATTCTGACAAACTCCAAGAAGTTATTATGAAAGAATGGGTTGCTATCAGTCAGGATTTGGCCCACAAGTTGATTGAGAGCATGCCCAGTCGAATTGTAGAGGTCCTGAAAAAGAAGGGCCAAATACTGACTCTTTGCATAAATGTCATGTAATTGTCGATAAAAGCCTTTGAAACGTATGAAGTGCTTGTAATTATATTTCAGTACATCACAGAAACAACTGAAACAAAGATCTAAAAGCAGTTTAACAGCAAACTTTTTGAAAACGAATATTTATGTAATTCTCAAAACTTTTGGCCACGACTGTACACTAGTGGTGAATGTAAGCAGTGATCAATCCTGCACACATCACTAGAGCACTCAGAACGAGTCACAACATACAATTTATTTGTATTATTTCTGTCTTATTTCTGATGTTTCATTCATGTAATGTTTTATTTCTTTGTTTATTGGTACATTTATCTCTTAATAAAATTAAACTGACGTCTTATTCAGGACATCAGTAAATCCACTGTGTGATGAGCGGAAAGTGTGTCTCACTCTCAAGTGCTTTCTGCTGCCATGTTACTTTTTATGGTGCCGTTACCATGGTGAATGGTAATATCGGAGCTCTATTGATGATGACTTGTCGTAGTTGTGGTGCATTAACTGCTAAGCCAAACCAGAGTTGATAGAACTAACTCAAATCACGTGTTCTGAAACCAAAAACTCAAAGTCTCGCATCTCATCTCAAAAACTTCACATTTCGGTTCACAACTCCTCCTAACGGAAACGTGCACCAGATCAAATCCTGTAGTCAAGTTTACACCACAGACTCTTGTAGTTCTGATGGCATATGTGTGTTGTGTTTGTCAGGGTCTCAGATGATGTCTGTGTGGATCCAGCAGAAACTGAAGAGCACTGAACTTCCAGAGGTTCACCGTAATGTGGACATCGGCATCGGCACTATTGACTACACCCTCTCAAAGCAAGTACACAAACAAACACACAATGTCAGAAGCTGAACAAGCTTTAACAGAAGTATTACTTTTATAACCATAATATCTGACGTCTCATCATCTCATGAATGTTATAAGAGAAAAAGCTGTAAACAAAACACATGTTCAGACGTTCAGTAGAGGCCGTAATCTGTAAAGGGTTTATAATATCTGCTGCCGATACATCACCGGTCACTGAATGATACTGAATCATGAGCTGATGGACAAAGTGTCATCATACTGAATGTTGTGTTTTTGTTGTGTTGTGTGTAGTATGCAGATTGTGCAGAGCAGTATTGCAGATTTCACACTAGCCTTTGTGCAGGGAACAGGTGTATCCGTCAAGATTTCTCAGCTCTCATTGGCTGTCACCGGCAGCTGGGCCACACACTTCGGCGTCATGTAAGTCATCTATCTGTCCATCCGTCACACACCTTCCATCCGTCCATCCATCACACCACATCCATCACATCATATCCATTTGTGGCGAGGCACAGATCGGAGATCAGCGTCGCCTGTGAAACGGCCCGGCTAACGCTGATTGCGTACACCTGACGCTTATTAGCTGCCGGGCAAAAAAGCCGCGTGCTCCCAGCACTCTGGGTTCCGTATCTGGCCGCAACCACCGCTGTGCCTTATTGACCCCCAGAGCGCGAGAGTGGAGGAACAGTGAGGGAGACAGAGAGAAGGCATCCCAACACGAGCACGGACTGGCGAGTTTTTTTAAAGAGCAAACACCCCGGATATTTATGTTGGACGCGTAAAGTAAGCTGTCTAATAAATTCCCCGCAGGGGTTGTTTGTACTGCCATCTTGTGTTTGTGTCGTGTCTCTTACCCCGTCACACCATTGCATCCATCACACCACATCCATCACATCTGTCCATCCATCACATCGCATCCATCACACCACATCCATCACACCACATCCATCGCATCCATCACACCACATCCATCACATCCATCACACCACATCCATCACATCTGTCCATCCATCACATCGCATCCATCACATCACATCACATCCATTTACATTTACATTTACATTTACATTTAGTCATTTGGCAGACGCTTTTATCCAAAGCGACTTACAGTGCACTTATTACAGGGACAATCCCCCTGGAGCAACATGGAGTAAAGTGTCTTGCTCAAGGACACACTGGTGGTGGCTGCTGGGATAGAACCAGCAACCTTTTGATTTCCCAGTTCAGTGGTTTAACCCACTAGACATCCATCACATCTGTCCATCCATCACATCTGTCGATCCATCGCATCCATCACACCACATCCATCACATCACATCCATCCCATCCATCACACCACATCCAACACATCTGTCCATCCATCACATCACATCCATCACATCTGTCCATCCATCCCATCACATCCATCACACCACATCCATCACATCTGTCCATCCATCACATTGCATCCATCACACCACATCCATCACACCACACCACATCCATCACACCACATCACATCACATCCATCGCATCTGTCAATCCATCACATCACATCACACCCATCACATCTGTCAACCCATCACATCACATCACATCCATCACATCTTTCAATCCATCACATCACATCACACCACATCCATCACATCTGTCCATCCATCACAGAGCATCCATCACAGCCACCGCATCCATCACATCTGTCCATCCATCACATCACATCCATCAGACCACATCCATCACATCCGTCCATCCATCACATCGCATCCATCACACCACATCAATCACATCACACCACATCCATCACATCTGTCAATCCATCGCATCACATCACAACTCATCGCATCGCATCACATACATCACATCTTTCAATCCATCACATCACATCACATCCATCACATCTGTCCATCCATCACAGAGCATCCTCACAGCCATCGCATCCATCACACCGCATCCATCACATCTGTACATCCATCACATCGCATCCATCACACCACATCCATCACATCTGTCCATCCATCACATCACATCCATCACACCACATCCATCACATCTGTCCATCCATCACATCACATCCATCACACCACATCCATCACATCCGTCCATCCATCACATCGCATCCATCACACCACATCAATCACATCACACCACATCCATCACATCTGTCCATCCATCACATCCCATCCATCACACCACATCCATCACATCTGTCCATCCATCACATCACATCCATCACACCACATCCATCACATCTGTCCATCCATCACATCCATCACATCTGTCCATCCATCACATCGCATCCATCACACCACATCCATCACATCTGTCCATCCATCACATCGCATCCATCACACCACATCCATCACATCTGTCCATCCATCACATCACATCCATCACACCACATCCATCACATCTGTCCATCCATCACATCACATCCATCACACCACATCCATCACATCCGTCCATCCATCACATCGCATCCATCACACCACATCAATCACATCACACCACATCCATCACATCTGTCCATCCATCACATCACATCCATCACACCACATCCATCACATCACACCACATCCATCACATCACACCACATCCATCACACCACATCCATCACATCGCATCCATCACACCACATCACACCACATCCATCACACCACATCCATCACATCGCATCCATCACACCACATCCATCACATCCATCACATCACACCACATCCATCACATCACACCACATCCATCACACCACATCCATCACACCACATCCATCACATCACATCCATCGGATCTGTCAATCCATCACATCGCATCACATCGCATCGCATCCCATCACACCGAATCTATCCATCATTTATAATGAAGGAGTGACACAACTCTCTCTCTCTCTGTGTGCAGTCATGACAGCGGTTCATTTGATCTGTGGGTGAACAGTATTAATGTCAACACACTGCTTGAGTTCAGTGATGATGAATCTGCTTGTGTCTTCATCTCCATCATCTCCTGCACTGCTGATGTCACAGGTGTGGTTGTCAACTTTCACGGGGGAGCAAGGTGTGTCCAGTGCTGTTTACACACTGACACTATCTGTGAAGAGTTTCAGAACTTTATTTCATGTGTGTGTGCTGGCGATGATGATGAGGATTTACGTGCGTGTTCATGTGTGTGTGTGTGTGTTGCAGTTTTATCTTTCAGCCGTTTGTCAGTAAGTTTAGAGGACAGATCGCAGATATGATACGTCAGCAGGTATGTCATGTTTCCAGATAAATACACTTCATGAACATCATAACTTGTTGTGATTGTGATGATGTCATGTGTTTTAGATTTGTCCAGCAGTAAATCAAGTGATTGATGATGTAGAGAAGCACCTTCAGCAGATATCTGGTACTCATCTCAAGCACAAACAGCACAAACATACATTTGACAGAGAAGAAACGCAGCAGCGCCAATACACACAGCACTGTCACCTTCTAACAACAAATAATGTTCAACATCAGTTAGTGTTTTTTAAAGCTTTTTATGTCATCTTCACCTGCTCACGGTTGTGTGATGACTAGTGTCATATTATTATTATTAGATGTAGTTTGCATGAATTCCACACTGAACTGCAGTGATATGATTGTGTGTTGTGTTGCAGTGAATGTAGCTGTGAATCAGTTTATCTATCTGAGTATTCCTCTGACGTCTTCTCCCATCGTGACAGAGAACAGCTTTCAGTTAGACATGAAGGTAAAGTGAACTGTCATCAGCTTTACATGTTTCTTTAACACACAAACTTAACTATCCACACATAACCCCAATATTACGAGAAACTTTACATTAAAAGCCAGTCTCCAATGGAACAATGAGACATATTAATGTGTGTGTGATATTTGTGTCATGTGAATGACCTATGAGCAGAGGTGGACGAAGTACACAACTTCCTTACTTGAGTGAAAGTACAGATACTTCTGGTCAAATATGACACCACTGCAAGTAAAAGGTGTAAAGACAGATTCTTACTTAAGTTAAAGTAGAGAAGTACGTGCTTTTAAGAGTACTCAAGTATTAAACGTAAATTTCCTTTATGTCAGTTGTGCATTCTTTTATTGTCATATACCTCATGCCTCTGAAGCAACCTACTGAATACACGCTCACAGTATCAGTGGTATTAGCACATATATGTTTAATTCAGATATGATCCTGTATAATCATAAAGCCTTATTATCCTCATTAGCCCCCTAGGCCTGTATGTTTTTATGACTAGTGGTTTTTATTTTGTATATTCGCTTTACCTGTTTTAGCAGCAATTTACCAGTAAGCGGTAAGGTTCTTGTAAATAGTCAAGTGTAGAAGACGTGTTTGTTGGATTTATTACCATTTATATTACAATAATTTAACTACAAACATGAACTATATCTAGTATAATGAAACTATGGTATTTTTAGTTGCTGTGGTTTTATTACAAATATCTTATTTGGAGTATGGTTCCTATATAGAAAATGGTAAATTTGTGGATACTGTGTTTTAACTGCAAATACCATCCCTTCTGAAACAAAAACAATGAATTACCGAAGTAGAATGAGATTTTTAAATTAAATTCCTCTTTGTTGTGTGTTTTGGTTTTTTTTCCAATAGGATTTACCATCATACCAATAGAATCCATGTAGACAACAAGTCCCATTATAACCATTAAATCCATTACTTTTCATGTTGTATTTCGGGCAAGGTTCTTTTGTTTTTATTTCAACAGGAATACTTCAACTATAGGTGCCTCAGTGAAAAATATTATTTTCCAAACTTTAATTGATGAAGCAGCTAATCAGACGTTAACACGCACGCGTAGCTCAAGGTGTATGTGATGCTTATTTACCGTTGAGCTGTGATGCCGATCTTTCCATGACAATGTTTCTACGATCTTTGACTGATCGTAACCCATAGATGATTACACCACACTTTAACATGTGCCTTTTTCCTCTTTTATTCTTCTATTTTGCCTTTTTAGAGCGCTATCAACGGTGTAACAGGTCCAATGTTTACATTAGTTTAGAGAGTTGCCAGATTTGGGTGAAAAAAATCTGCCAAATTGACATTCAAAGCTTGCCAGAAAACAGCGAGTTTAGAAAATCTGAAATACTTGGCAACAGTAAAAGGTCCTGACAGATCACAAGCCAGATAAATTGGGCACATAGGAAACCCACTACATGGAAACCGTTTTCTACTTTTGAATCTTTTTATAAATGTAGTTGAGTAAAAAGTATTATATTTGTCTTTCAAATAAAGTGAAGTTAAAGTACAGATACTCAAAAAGTGTACTTAAGTACCGTACTCAGGTAAATTGTCTTCGTACTGTCCACCTCTGCCTATGAGAAGTATTAATGTGTGTGTGATATATTTGTCATGTGAATGTTGTTGTTGTCGTGTCAGGGTGAATTCTACAGCATCAGTTCTCCGTCTGAACCGCCGTTCTCTCCTGAAGTGTTTGACCTGCCGTCCACAGAAGACTACATGATGTCTGTGGGTCTGTCAGAATTCTTCATGAATTCAGCCGTGTATTCATACTTCAGCGCTGAACTGCTTCACATCCACATCACAGATGACATGGTGAACAAAAGAACTTACACAATTCCACATAAAGACTTCAAAATCAGCTCAGATAGCACAGATGATGGATTTAATGAGAAATCAATGTCAAAGAATAGTGGGAATCAGTAAGAACGTGTCTAAACCCATCAAAAAGTGTTAATGTGTCAATCACAGATACCCAAGAGTTCACCCATCCATCTGAACACCAGTCAGTTCAGCATCTTCATCCCACAGGTCAGTAGATCTCCACAAGAACTGACACACTGATGACGCACTTTATATCTACTGGTCAAAAGTCTATGGAGAAAATATGATCATTGTGACATGCTGTTGATTTGGTTATTTAAGGGATTGACAACAATATGATTTTGAAAAGTCACGACATGGATTGATTAAGAAGTAAAAGAGCCCAGTGCAGAATGAATGTCCTTCAAGGATGTTGTGATAGCGTCATGTTGTGTGTTTCTAAAGCGTCTCAGTGTGATCACACACAAATATAAAGTGTAACTCTTTGACCAGATATCTGATTCATTTGAATTCACACAATGTCAAACACAGAAACATCTGAGGCTTTATTGTCAATTTTGCCACATGTACAGAGGATCGAAACTGTGTTACTCTCAGACCCACGGCGCAGACAAATATCACTACACAGAATAAATACTGTATATTGATGCAGACTGATGTGGAGTGTGATTTGTGTTCAGCTGTCTACATTATATCCAGACATGAAGATGCAGGTGATGTTATACGCCAGTGAGACGCCCATGTTCTCCTTCAGTCCAGGAGAGATGAGTCTTCATGTTCCCGCTTCAGCAAAGTTCTCTGCTGTTCAACAGAACGGCACTCTGACCCCTCTCTTCAGACTGGACGTGGTGAATTCACACACAAACACACACACATGAACATCTCCACTGGTTTAACTTGTTTTTAATGGATTCATGATACAGTGTAATGTTCTTGGAAGACCACACGCTCTCTCAGATCCGTGGTTTTAAAGGGGGTACACCAGCTGAAAACGTACATACAAGAATAAGAGAAAGAGCTGAGAGGAGGAGAACAGAGAAAGAGATTCAACCATAACAGTATTAAAGGGGTCATATGGTGCTCATGCATGTATTAGACATGTCAAATTGCAGAAATGAAAGTGTGGGAACAAAAGATTCTCCTTGTTACATGTGACATTTTTCCTCCTCTAGATGAGCGCAATTGCGCAACAATTTCACTCATGTCTTTAACAGGAGTTGTTTCTTCTTCGTTGGAATCAGCCATTATTCTCAAAAATAAAAAATAAACTACAAAAAAATCACTGAGAAAAAAAAAGTTTTCAAAAATGTAGAAAACAGTTCGTATTCTTTCCAAAGATCAACATATCGTTGCATTTCATTTGTTCCAATTAGGCTGTGCTTTCACCGCTCTAGATTGTTTGTCACAGTTCATCAACTCAAAAATCTGCAGTGAAATTCATTTCTATATCCTTCTTATAATATTCACTTTGAAAGCACATACCTCCACTGAAGTGTTTCTTTGTTTGGCTTGCCACGCTTAGATCGACGTTTCCTTCATCTTCATATCGCGTAGTTTCAACATAAATCCGCCTTTGATGAATTCACAGCAAGTCTTTGACGAAATTCACAGCAAGTCTTTGACGAAATGTATGCTCTCCTGGACCCTGGATCCTCCGCTACCTTCTGCTCGGAGGATCTTATGTTTCGGCTCAATCTGAAGGGTAGAAAAACTCAAATTCTTCTACGCACAATGAATCAAGAAAAAACTGTTCCAACTCATGTCGTATCTGAAGTGGAAGTTGCAGCACTGGACAGCAATAACTTCTTACCTCTTCCTGATCTCTTCACTCAAAAAGAAATGCCAGTTACCACAAACAGCATTCCAAAGCAGAAAGACTTAGCACAATGGAAGTATCTAAGTCGAGTCAAACTTCCCAACATTAATTCAAAGGTGGAGCTGTTGATTGGCACAAATGCTCCAAAGTGTATAGAACCGTGGGAGATTGTTAATAGTCAAGGTGGGGGCCCCTACGCAGTTAGAACCTTATTGGGATGGGTTGTAAACGGGCCATTGAGAAGTGCCGACGGCAGTGCAGAGAGTGTGACTGTGAATAGGATATCGGTTGCAAGTCTAGAACAGCTTCTGATCACACAGTACAATCAGGATTTCAGTGAGGTAGCATCTGAGGAGAAGACCGAAACGTCAATTGAGGACAGAAGGTTTTTAGAGATAGCCAATGAGGCGTTCTTACAAGATGGACATTACTATCTGAAGTTGCCCTTTAGGAAAACTGATGTCAGTATGCCTAACAATCGGCAAGTTGCAGAACAGCGCCTCCAAACTCTAAAAAGGAAAATGAAAAAAGATGGACAATACGAACAAGAATATGTTACTTTTATCAATGACATCTTTAAAAATCATTATGGAGAAGAAGTGCCAGCAGATACAGTCTTTGACGAAATGTAGTGGCAAAAACAATGTTGGGTTTTTCCTATAACCCCCTGTTACTGTTTTCGACCACCGGGAGAATGCAAGTGCAGGGTCAGACTCACAGCCCGAATCCAAGAAATTCCAAGAGTGTTTGTAGTTGAATGTTTGTCGGAGTTTATTGTAAAATAGATAGAGTAAAAGACTAAACCAAAAAATGAGAACTGTTTTAAATGTCTTTGAATATTCCTTTGTAGCGCTTTCTCTGTATAAGCCAAGCTTTCCGGTATCGCAGATCCAGGCCGAGGTCAAAGACTGTATCTGCTGGCACTTCTTCTCCTGGCTCATGCGCTACCTGCTCCAACTTATAGGGTGGCGCGCCCCCTGGCTTTTTAGAAGGTGTACTACCCAAAAGCAATAGAAAAAATAACTATAAGTAAATTATGGAACCAAAAACAAACTCAAATGCGGCTCCTACAGTCATTCTGTGTAAAAGTGAACGCCCACCCAGACCTGTCTGAAACACCTGGTGTAACCACACCCGACAAATATACATCAGTTGGTGGTATGATTTGACTAAGACCGCCCAAATGTATCCTCAAGTAAGGTGGTGTACCTGTCAGTACAATTGAAGAGGAACCTTTCCTGTAGCCCAGTGGTAAGAGCATTACGTTAACAATGCAAGGTTGTGGGTTGGATCCCAGGGGATTGCAGATACCTGTGTATAAATGTATAGGATAAAGCAATGTAAGACGCTTTGGATAAAAGCATCTGACAAATTCATAAATGTGATGTAAAATGAACCTGATGTTCCACATATGGTAAGAGGCGTTACATTTCCCTCACACGCTTAGAGTATTCCACCAATCACTACACACTGGTGAACCGGCCAATCAGAGCACACCTCGCTTTTCTGAGCCACGAGCTTTATTCAAAATCAGTGTGTTTCAGAGATACAAACATGCACGTGTGTGGAAAAAAAAAAGGTTTTGAGATTTAAATCCTGTTTACACATTGAGTTACATCTAAAACAGACCATAATATTCCTTTTAGCCGCGTCATATGACCCTTTTAACATTAAAACTGCATTTAAACAGCGAGTCTTGATTACACAAATAACATTACACTACAGTAATAATGTGAAATTACTATAATAAAATCAGATGAGAGAAATATGAGATCTTGTCGTCCTGCAGAACGGATTCTTCAGTGGAAACGCTCAGATTCAAAATCAACATCTGACCGCAGCTTTCAAAATGAACAAGTGAGTTTCACAGCTGTGTTTGTCCGTGTTCTTCTGAATTCTTCTTCTTATTTAAACATGAAAACTCTTCTGTCTTTATCGCTGCATGAAGTTTAACTCTGACTCTCGGATCTTCTGAGATCGGTGATTTCAAGGTGAGATCTAACACATACATAACTCACTATTATTATTATTATGAATGAATGAATAGTGATGTTATTTGTGTAATGTGTCATTGTACAGACAGAAGCACTTGAACGAGTGGTAAAGATGGTAGTGAACATGTTTGTTCTTCCAAAGTTGAATGGTAAGAATTCTGTACGTAACACTGAATTCAATGTTTATTTAAAACCAAACGCAACTGTTGTACAATCATTGTGTGTTGATCTGTGAGGATTTCTGATTGATAGTTTGGTGTATTTCAGAGCACCTGAAGACGGGCGTTGAGTTACCTGTACCGCAGGGCTTCAGTCTGAGTGAAACCAACATCATCCTGAAGAACGTGAGCGCAGTGTTTGTCATCATCAGTGTTATTAGGAGCTGGTGTTTGTGCTGCTTGAGGAACACGGAACAGTCATACGTGTTGTATGAACATATGTAGAACTCTTCTGTGTCATGAGACCTCCTTTATAAAATGATGTAAATTTGATTTAATGATCTCAAAGTGTGTACGTACAGAAAACACCTCGAAAATGATCTGAAATTGTGGGCAATCAGACAGTTTCAGATCTCCACCTTTACACTTCCCTAAAGAACTGTGATGTTGTTCCTGATGTATTTAAACACTGTGCCGTCCAACTGTTGTATAAATACTATATCGCTCTGAGAGTCGTGTGACAGGAGGCTGTGACTGTCTTCTGTACTCGACCCTTATCACACACAGGCTCATATACACCACTGCACCTGTGCGCAGGCAGCTTTTCTCTACATTTCTAAAGGAGGCCCCAGGTGGTGTTAGTTCAGATGACATCACAATATTGTGTTTCATGTTGACTGTGAGGTCAGTGTCAGCGGTGACACAGTGAGGCTCTTGACTGTTTAAACAGCATGTGATTGTGTCGTTCTGATCTTAACCTCCTGTTGTGATTCTCTTTCAGGGATTTCTGCTCATTCTGACAGATGTTGAAGTCACCTCAAGCCATCTCTGAGATGCAAACACTGCATGATATATTTGTTTGACACATTCAGTTTCTGTTCACGCTCCAGTGGATGGAGAACTGACATCATGTGCACATGTGTATCTCAACAGTTTTCTTCAGTTATGTTCTTCATTATTCTAGGTGAACTCATTTGTTATCAAAGCAATTGTACATTCATTTCTGAGGAACAGACAACATTGGCACCTGCAGCAGAGAACATTGCTATTAAACAATAAACAACACAAATTCAACCATTTAAAAAAGTCTCTTTTCAGTGAGATAGATGTTGTGATCAGTCGAATAAAAAACATATAAAGCATTTCTGGCGGAGAAACTTGGTTCATGTTTGTGTTTTATGGCTTTGAAATTAGTTTTAACAATAAAAACATTTCTTTTGGAGCTGTAAGTTAATGTTTATTACTTGAACACTAACATTTCTAGAACAGTCATCTGAACAGTAGAATGTGTAGATGCTTTGTGGGAATGAAATCTATCAGCATGCTACAGGAATGACAGTCAATGTGTTTCACGTGATGCCAGTAAGAACAGAACACATGCATTGTACAGAGTAAAGTTCGGAGCGTGTTGTGTCTTTTCTTGAAAACACCTCACGAGATCATTTGTTCAGCGCTCATGTGTCTGATGTGTGCGCAGGTTTAAATCTACAGTTGTCTTCTCGCGTGTCATTTTGATCATGGTCTCTGGTGAGCGATACAGGAATATGAGCTTGTCGAACAGCTGCTCCTCCATCTCCATTTCACCCGTCTCTCTCACAATGAAAATATCATTACACAGTTTCAACACGCGGTCCACACACGGCAGCTCCTCGTACATGATGGATCGAGATATTCCAGTGAAGAACTCGCGCACAAACTTACCGATGACCAGAACCACAGACATGTACATACCCACGATTCTGAAGAGAAAAACAAACTTAGATCAGAGTCTGCAGGTTTAATCCGGTTTAGACTGAAAGATGATGTTTGATTGTGTGAACACAGAAGACTCATCGTCCTTCCCTTTTATCATTGTGTTATCAGGTCAAATGAAGAAATGAACAGTCTGTACTAGAGTCATCTGTTGTGTGGAACTGGACAGACAGATCAGTGCGTGTGTCTCCACGTGTATTTCTGCATGTGTCTGCGTGTGTGTCTGCGTGTGTGTTTGTGTGTCTGCGTGTGTGTGTCTGCGTGTGTGTCTGCGTGTGTGTTTGTGTGTCTGCGTGTGTGTGTCTGCGTGTGTCTTCGTGTGTGAGTATGTCTGTGTGTGTGTGTCTGCGTGTGTGTCTGCGTGTGTGTTTGTGTGTGTCTGCGTGTGTGTCTGCGTGTGTCTTTGTGTGTGTCTGCGTGTGTGTCTGCGTGTGTGTGTCTGCGTGTGTGTGTCTGCGTGTGTGTGCGTGTCTGCGTGTGTGTGCGTGCGTGTCTGCGTGTGTTGTTTCTGCGTGTGTTGTTTCTGCGTGTCTGCGTGTGTGTGTCTGCGTGCGTGTGTCTGCGTGTGTGTGTCTGCGTGCATGTCTGCGTGTGTGTGTGTCTGCGTGTGTGTCTCTGTTTGTGTGTCTCTGTGTGTGTGTCTGCGTGTGTGTGTCTGCGTGTGTGTGTCTGCGTGTGTGTCTGCGTGTGTGTGTCTGCGTGTGTCTTCGTGTGTGAGTATGTCTGCGTGTGTGTCTGCGTGTGTGTCTGCTTGTGTGTGTCTGCGTGTGTCTTCGTGTGTGAGTGTGTCTGCGTGTGTGTGTCTGCGTGTGTCTTCGTGTGTCTGCGTGTGTGTGTCTGCGTGTGTGTCTGCGTGTGTGTCTGGGTGTGTGTGTCTGCGTGTGTGAGTGTGTCTGCGTGTGTGAGTGTGTCTGCGTGTGTGTGTCTGCGTGTGTGAGTGTGCGTGTGTGTGTCTGCGTGTGTGTGTCTGCGTGTGTGTCTGCGTGTGTGTCTGCGTGTGTGTGTCTGCGTGTGTCTTCGTGTGTGAGTATGTCTGCGTGTGTGTGTCTGCGTGTGTGTCTGCGTGTGTGTCTGCTTGTGTGTGTCTGCGTGTGTCTTCGTGTGTGAGTGTGTCTGCGTGTGTGTGTCTGCGTGTGTGTCTGCGTGTGTGTCTGGGTGTGTGTGTCTGCGTGTGTGAGTGTGTCTGCGTGTGTGTGTCTGCGTGTGTGTGCGCGTCTGCGTGTGTGTGCGCGTCTGCGTGTGTGTCTGCGTGCGTGTGCGTGTCTGCGTGTGTGTCTGTGTGCGTGTGTCTGCGTGTGTTGTTTCTGCGTGTCTGCGTGCGTGTGTCTGCGTGTGTGTGTCTGCGTGTGTGTCTGCGTGTGTGTGTGTGTCTGCGTGTGTGTGTCTGCGTGTGTGTCTGCATGTGTGTGTGTGTGTCTGCGTGTGTGTGTCTGCGTGTGTGTGTCTTTGTGTGTGTGTCTGCGTGTGTGTGTCTGCGTGTGTGTCTGTGTGCGTGTGTCTGCGTGTGTTGTTTCTGCGTGTCTGCGTGCGTGTGTCTGCGTGTGTGTGTCTGCGTGTGTGTCTGCGTGTGTGTGTGTGTCTGCGTGTGTGTGTCTGCGTGTGTGTCTGCATGTGTGTGTGTGTGTCTGCGTGTGTGTGTCTGCGTGTGTGTGTCTGCGTGTGTGTGTCTGCGTGTGTGTGTCTGCGTGTGTGTGTCTGCGTGTGTGTGTCTCTGTGTGTGTCAGCTGAAACATGAGTGTGAGTCTTCATGAGTCTCACCCGTATCCGGCCAGAAGGCCGACGCTGGACGGACTGACTTTATCATTGAACAACACCAGCTCAATGCTGTGACACGTGCTGAGAGAACATTCCTTCACCACCCACCACTGCTGACCAGCCTCTGAAGAGCTCCCATTGGCCCGCTGCAGTTTGACGGACAGAGGACGGAAGAACTGCAGATGATGCTCATCAGAGCGTCTGGAATGTTCTGTGAAGTGAAGAGATTCCGTGAGACACTCATCACATCTCGTCACGTGAGCATCATCTGAAGGTCGTCCTCACTCACCCACATAAAGTCGATGTGCCAGTTTAGCGTTCGGTCCGGCTGATCCGCGGATATATTTTGGCAGCAGGTTTTCCAGCATGCTGACAGAAGCAGAATGAGTTTATTATGGAGAGAGAAAGAGAGAGAGAGAGAGAGAGAGAGAGAGAGAGAGAGAGAGAGAGAGAGAGAGAGCGAGAGAGAGAGAGAGATGAGAGAGAGAGAGAGAGAGACAGTGAGCAGACTCACAGCGGGCGGCTCTGTGTTCCTCTCAGCATGGACACCAGCTCTTGTTTCAGCGTCACGTCTTCATATCTCACCGTTCGTTCACCAACCGCCTCCTCGTTCATCACCAGAGACGCATTTCTGCACCACACAGTCACAAACACACACTTCAGGTTCTACACGAGTGTTCATAATAACTTTCTACTGTGCCACAATCTTCAATAACCAGAACCCATAAATACACAGATTGAAGAGAACCGCTTGACATTTATGGAGATCTGCAGACGATGAGCTGATGACACTCGTGAAGCTGCTGTCAATCATCAGTGATCAGATGAGTGTGTGTGATGTTTACCGTAGTAAAGTCCATCGCAGTGTGATGTAGAAGTGTGTGGAGTTGATGAGTTCATGGATCATGGCCTGTCTGCTGGCCGGACTGATGCTCCACAGTAAACTGGCATCACTTTTCACCTTTGCCATCACAACGTCCTCCGGCATATAGTTGACGATGAACTGCATCGCTGGCTGAGAAACACACGGAAGCGCAGACAACACATAAATCACACGGAACAACACACAGCATTCACCATTTAAAGTGTCAGGTGTTACATGAAGAGAACATTTACACGTCGAACATGATTTGTGTCGACAGAAGCCTCAAAAGAATCTCACTATAATAACGCAACTATATTAATTCAAGTTTGAGTCTGAATCATGTTTAGTGTGTCTATGTTTGTTATTTATTTCACGTTGATGGCGCTGTACAGTCCTGAGATCAGTGAACATGTACCGGATGTGTTGCAAAGTGATTGGTCATCTTCTGGAAAGCAGATTGAGAGAACGGGATCAAGTTCTTCTCCTGAGCGCTCATGGTGAATAACGGCTGGACACAAACACACAGGAGTCATTCTTCTAATCGATATTCATGATCAGATATATTCACAGATGCTCTTGATGTCACAGCTACTGCTGCAGTGTAACACACCTCATATCCCAGAATGCTTAGCTGTATAGACACATCTAACGGCTGATTGGTTACTCCCGCAACAGATTTGACTAATGACATAAAGAGAAGAGGAAACCAGACGATGCAGATGAGAGAGAAAATGATGAAGCCGCCCATGGTGTATTTCACCAGCATCTTCTTCTTCTGTCCGGGTCTGTGAGGATATTTCTGAACACGCACACACACAAACACACACACACACACACGCACGCACATATCAAGGAGAATCATATAGGTATTTAGATTTTTGGTTGTGTCAGGTGT
>JAPMJR010000035.1:555465-576734 GCA_029783895.1 Triplophysa bombifrons | reverse complement strand
AACCAATACTGAAAACATTTCACTGGGACTCAATGACACATTTGAGTCAGATTGTGTTTTTCTATAACAGATGAGGATCAGATATTATGAGTGATCAACACAGACATTAATGATGATTTATGACATCCTTCAATGTGACTCAGACTCTGATGACAATCAATACACAGTTCATCCTCATGTCAAGTCTCTATCAGTTTCTTTCTTCTTCAGAACACAACAAAGAGATTTTGAAGAATGTGAATAATCAAACAACACTGAACTCAACTGACTTTCATTGTGTGAACCCATTTCGCAAAATATCTTCTCTTGTGTTCCACTGAAGAAAGACTCAAACACAGATTTATAAACACATGAGAGAGAAAGAAATGATGACAGGATTTAGATTTTTAGGTGAAGTAGATATTTCTTAAAACAAAGCAAATGATGTGAGAGTGAATAGGAGATGATGTTACTACAGTAAAGTAGAACAGCAGTATATCACTGGAGCTTCAGCGGATCAGAGAGAAGTTCCTCACCCTTCTGTGACGCCGGGCAGAATGAAGAACATCCAGAAATGAATGCCAAACACTAGCACCACCTGAAAAACACACTTTCCCAGAAGAGTTTTACGCAGATAGAGCGCTCGGTCCACGATCATTGTGCTGAACTGAATCAAGAGCATGACCAGAAACGCTTCAGGAACCTGATCTTCAGATAATGACTCTGTGATATCAGCCGCCGCACCGTGCTTCTGCACACAAACAACACAAGACATCTAAATACACACAGTACACACACACACAAACGCACACACTATCATGGTGTGTGACACTTACTCCAAAAGCCCAGTATCCAAATATAATGACGATGAAGTTGGCCACATCCACCAGAAACATCAGTGCGTACACGTCGCACACTGGACTGTACTCGGGGTGAATGATGTCATAGAAGAACTGCCTTATGGGTAAATATATATGAAGAGCACTGAAAGGAGAATAGAAGAACAATATCACGCATCGGTCATGTGAAGAACACATGTGATGATGATGAGGAGTCCTCACAGCTCTATGACGGCAGCTTTGGCCTCCAGCATGCGGTTGTTTATGTCTTGTTTCATTCGGTCTTTTCTGCTGAGCAGTGCTTTCTCCGGACGCTTCTTCTTGGAGCGTCTTCTCTTGTGTAGTTTCTTGTCTGCTGAAACAAGTGTCACACATCTACACACACACATATGGATGTCAGCGACGGCATTATTTGTTTGTATTGCTGGCTGATATCTCACCGTGTCTCTCTGTGCTCTCTCCTCTCTGCTTCTGAAAGAAAGACGTGTACGACGACTGAAGTGGAAGGATGGCCAGACGTCTCCGTCCAGACGTCTTCTCCTCTCGCCGTCTCGATCCTTCGGTCATCTTGTTCTTTTCCGTTTTCTTCTTCAGCTTCTTAAAGAAGTCTGGCATCTCCACCTCCTTGTTGTCCCACAGGCCGTGACACTAAACACACAAACACATCATGAAAGTGTGAGTAAACTCAGGTTGGATTATTCCAGGAGCAGTCATCTGAAACACCTTTCAAGTGATGATAACATTAGATAACGTGAGTGAGACAACAGAGTGTCACTGACAGTGAATGTGATATTGTTGTGTGTCTTCTGTGATTCGAGATTGTGTTTGTGTGTCTCTGCATCAGGGGCCGGTGATTTCTAACGGGCGTCTTTCAACTGAAAGTTTGATTTTGACTGACAGTAATATTCACATTTTATTTGTTGATACGGTCATGTAGATATCATGAATTCTTTTGGCATGATAGTCGTATGTGAAATAAAAGCAGTGATGATAAAGCACCTTCAGGATGGAGCGATGGAAGAAGAGAACGATGAGTTGAATGAGATCCAGCAGGACATAACCGTCTTTCTTCTCAATGCCGATGATGTTGGGTAACGCAAACGCTCGCTCCGCATTTATCCCACGATACGCTGATGTAGTCCACGGAAAAAAGCCAAACTGAAAAAAATACTTCACCACAACCGTCAGCTGAGGGACAGAGAGAGAGAGAGAGAGAGAGAGAGAGAGAGAGAGAGAGAGAGAGAGAGGGAGAGAGAGAGCATCAGACAACCTACAAACATGGGCTCTTCAACACACCAACCAAAGGCTCCTGACAGAACATCACAGCCCCTCTCACCATCACAACAGTCCCTCTATGCTGATGTGGTGAAGCTACAGATTTAAATCCGTCCTCTTTACGTGCATTTACAGTCAGACCACAGTCTAGCAGCCGAGCAAAAGCCCATCAATCTGATTAAACTCAGTTAGCTCAAAAGAGATCTAAACCAAATTAATAGATTTCAAATTACACAGTTTACAACTAGCAAAACATAAACACTGCTGTACATCAAATAAATCTTATTTATGATAAGTGTATAATTAAAGCTAACCTACTATATAAAGCAAAAAACTAAACTAAAATCTGATGATGAAATCTGGTTTGACAAAGAGTGTAAATGAAAAAAAGAAAACAACTCCGACAGCTCTCCAACCTAAAACACAGAGAGCCGCACAAACCAGAAATCAGACAAAACTATTGTGGAGCACGTAGGGACTACAAAAATATAATCCATTACCAAACCCTCAATGAAATCCAAGACTCTATTAATAATAATCAATTCTGGGAAATATGGAATAGTCTAAATAAACAACAAAACCAGTATATAGCCATACAAAATGGTTAACTACGGAAAGACTACTTTAAAAACCTGTTCAGCGAAATCTCCTCAGATAGTCTTACACCTGATTAGAAAAGCACAAAATAAACTAAACCAGTTAGAATCGCGAATCAAAAACAACCAAAATCCTCTAGACTATCCCACTAATTTGATAGAATTAAATGAAGCACTAAACAAACTCAGGAAGGCATGCGGTTTAGAAAACATCAGAACAGAGATGTTAAAGCACAGTCCAACAGTGATGCAGGAAGATCTCCTAAAACTATTTCATCTGACATTACAATCTGGACAGTTTCCTGAATCCTGGAATACAGGCTTAATACAGCCACTATACAAAAGTGGAGATACATTTGAGTGCATTTGTGTGAACAGTAACCTGAGGAAGATTTTCTGTAGATACTCCAATTCAAGCTTTCCTTACCAAACACAATGTGTTAAGTCAAAGTCAGATCAGATTTCTACCAAACCACCGCACCACATCTACACACTACAGACATTAGTCAATGAGCATGTCCATCATAAAAACAAAGGAAAAATATATGCATGTTTTATTGATTTAAAAAAAGCATTTGATTCAATATGGCATGACAGCCTATATTATAAAATTCCACAATCAGGCATAAGTGGAAAAACTTCTGACATCATTAAATCCATGTACACAGAAAACAAATGCAGAGATAAAGTTGAATTGAATATTTCACTCAGGGGCGCAGAGTAAGACAGGGATGCAACTTAAATCTAACTCTGTTTAACATATACTGTATATAAACGAGTTAGTCGTGTTACTGGAACAATCTGTGCAACAGCCGGTCTCACTTTAAACAACTCTGAGGTGAAGTGTGTTCTGTATACTGATGATCTGGTGCTGCTGTCAGACACCGCTGAAGGTCTACAGAAACTCCTGCTAGAGAAATACTGTCAAAACTGAGATCTGAAAAGAACTCAAATGATGATTTTACTGAAAAAATGATACACATTCACTCTGGGAAACACTACAATAGAGCACACTTTACACTACGAGTATCTCGGCCTACACCAGCGCGTCAGGAGGTTTTGGTCTGGCAGTGAATGCACTGAAAGAGAAAGTTAGACCAGCGTTTTACACCATCAAAGGCAGATTCACCAAAACAGATATTTCATATACAGTCTGGTGTCAAATCTTTGATAGTGTTATTGTGCCTATAGATCTACATGCCTGAGAGGTTTGGGGTCCACAGTGTCTGGTGAGGTCACAACACATCAGAGCTCTAAGCTCTATGTTCTGTGTGTTTAAGAGTTTGAGAACACACATCTACTGACCTCACATTCAAAGATCTCAAAGGTCTGTGTGTATTCATTTACTGAGCTCTATAGTTAGTTAATGCAAGTGTTGATGATGATTGTGTCACCTGAGTGTAGATGATAGCGGTCATCCAGAAGCGTTTGGTGGGTCGGGGAACAGACAGCATGGCCCACAGAAAGATGAGGATGGGCAGAAAGAGTGACAGAAGAGAAGCTGACACCATGTGATTCAGGATCATCACAAAATAACAAAACATCTCTGACTGAGACTCCATCGTGTTGTAAAGAGCGAACACCAGACGCACACTACACGGCAAAGAAGAGAAGAAACTCTCTGACTCCTCCATCTCTGGAATATCAAATATCCTGAAGAACACACAACAGAGACACACAGCAGTATGAAAATCACACCTGTGTCTACCTGTGTGTACAGTGTGTGCGTGTAATGTGTGTGTGTACAGTGTGTGTGTGTGATGTGTGTGTGTGTGTGTGTGTACAGTGTGTGCGTGTGATGTGTGATGTGTGAGTGTGTGTGTGTGATGTGTGTGTGTGTGTGTGTGTACAGTGTGTGTGTGTGATGTGTGATGTGTGAGTGTGTGTGTACAGTGTGTGTACAGTGTGTTTGTGTGAGTGTGTGTACCTGTGTGTACAGTGTGTGCGTGTAACGTGTGTGTGTGTGTGTGTGTACAGTGTGTGTGTGTGATGTGTGATGTGTGAGTGTGTGTGTACAGTGTGTTTGTGTGAGTGTGTGTACCTGTGTGTACAGTGTGTGCGTGTAACGTGTGTGTGTGTACAGTGTGTGTGTGTGTGTGTGTGTGTGCGTGTGATGTGTGTGTGTGTGCGTGATGTCTGTGATGTGTGTGTGTGTGATGTGTGTGTGTGTGTGTGCGTGTGTGTGTGTGTGTGTGTGTGTGCGTGTGTGTGTGTGTGTGATGTCTGTGATGTGTGTGTGTGTGTGTGTTTGTGTGTGTGCGATGTCTGTGATGTGTGTGTGTGTGTGTGTGAGGTGTGTGTGTGATGTGTGTGTGTGTGTGAGGTGTGTGTGTGATGTCTGTGATGTGTGTGTGTGTGTGTGAGGTGTGTGTGTGATGTCTGTGATGTGTGTGTGAGGTGTGTGTGTGTGTGTGTGATGTCTGTGATGTGTGTGTGTGTGTGTGTGTGTGTGTGTGAGGTGTGTGTGTGATGTGTGTGTGTGTGTGTGTGTGTGATGTCTGTGATGTGTGTGTGTGTGTGTGTGTGTGTGTGTGTGTGTGATGTGTGTGTGATGTGTGTGTGTGTGTGTGAGGTGTGTGTGTGATGTCTGTGATGTGTGTGTGTGTGTGTGTGTGTGTGATGTCTGTGATGTGTGTGTGTGTGTGTGAGGTGTGTGTGTGATGTCTGTGATGTGTGTGTGAGGTGTGTGTGTGAGGTGTTTGTGTGTGTGTATCACTTGTTCAGCAGTAGTTCACTGGCAGTAAGAGCTCTGGTCTCTTGTCCGAGCACTCTGGACTCTTCTGTCTTCTCCTCACGCAGATCATCTTCATTCCTCCACTCCTCCTGTCTCATGGCGTCATCATTCATTCGCTGGTGTGTGTCGTCGGGGTCTCTGTTCAGTGTGTCATATCATGTTAGACATACAACAGAAGCAGAAACGATGAGGTGAGGTGACAGAAGACAAACAACAGTGTAATTGTGTTTACTGTGACACGACGTCTCCGTCCTCGAGAGTCTGATCTGTGTTGGTTATCTCATCAGTAGATTTCATGACAACAGTTGAATCTGGAGCGTTCACATCATCAAGAGTGGATTGACGTGTCATTAGAGGAGTTTCATCCGTCTGACAACTGAAACATAAATAACTGTTACTAGAGTAGAAGTGTAGATCTGGTTTATTATTATTATACTAACACTGCTTTCATTACAAATGATGTTTTATTCCAGACGTTCAAATGTAAGTCAACAGATGAGCTAGAAACTTTTGGAGTAAATGATTATGGCCAATAGACACAGTGACACATGTGTGTGAATGATGATGTAATAAACCCATGAACCTGGACACACTGCTGCTGTGCCATGAAGAAACACTGTTGAGTTTAATGTAATCGCTCAGCGCTGGAGGAGACGATGAGCTTTTCTCTCTCATATCTTGGCTGATGTCCAGCGACGCCTCTGTGTTTCGTCTGGACAGCCAGTTTTTGTAGAACTGATGAATGCTGTCATGAGTCACATCTTTACCCTAAACAAACACACGTTTAACATACTCGTGTACAGATCATCGCTCTTAATACACATAACTCAGACTCCACATATGAAAGTGAAGACGTCTGGTAGAAAGACCATCACCTTCTTCTGTTGCTGACTCAGCAGTGCTCTCTCAAAGCGAAGCACCTTGGAGATGTCCAGACTGTCTTTACACAGAGACTTCAGGCCTGATATTATATCCTCCGTCAGAGAAACCAGAAAAACCCAGAGAAACTTCACCACATCCAGAATCCGCTTTAGTATGTGATCTAGAGGACATGATGACAGAACGACAAGAGCAAACTGAAACATATGTTTTTATCCACATAGATCAACCAAAACAATCTAAACGTGCTGTATAATTATATACAAATACTGCATTTTTATTTCATTCAATATTAAGAGCGTATCTTTGAGAGGCAGTGAGTGTGCATCATGTTTTGTGCTTTACACTGACTGAAGGTCTTTGAGGTTTGAAGCGTGTAATTTCACCTCATGTATTCCTCTGACTATAAGTGAACAGGTCACATGTGTCATTTATGGCTCAAAACCCTTCAGCCAATCACGTGAGATCTTCATGAAGCATCAAGAAAACATGCTGTACCTCGTTCTTCTTCTTGAAAACTGAGCTGCTCCTCCTCCTCATCAGAATCCTCTCTCTCACAGCCTTCAGCATCAAAACAAACATGAAATGTTGTGAATGTGTTATGTTTGTCTGAGATTGAGGAGATGATGTGAGATGGAGTCAGGTGTTACCCTTCTGTCTGTGTAACTTTCTTTTGTCGTCGTGTTGTGTCTCCTGTGTTTGTTCTTGACGCTGGTGATCTCTGAGAGCCGCTTTAGATCCGGCCACCCAGGCTTCATACGCCAACTGATGACAACAAACACCAACAATTATATCACTGACAATAAACTAATCATATTTCATCTTCTGAGATCATGTCACACGCAGAACACACTGCTGTCAGGTGCTTCAAAGACAAATCAAATGTGAAATTGGATCAGAGTTGTTTGGCTTTTATTGTTGTGTTTGTTTGTTTTCTCTTCAAACCTGAAAAGCAGTTTTCTTCTTCGGTGAAGTGTCTTCGTGTGTCTGGACCGGTGTCTCCTCTTCCTCCTCCTCACTGTCAGACTGAAAGAGATGATAACCACAGTCTCCAACATCTACACACACACACACACACACACATCAGATGAGCGAAGTGTTCGTGACATCACTCTCATCTCATGACGTAACAATCAATGCAATAAACAATCAAATGAGATTTTTCCATGAACAAGAAGTTCTACACATGATCTGATCTGATCTGATCTGATCTGACCATGATCAGATCAGTCTCACAACTGAGAGAGTTTGAGGAAACATCAGAGATGAAGGATTGAAACTGTTGTGTTGTTGATCTACTCATATGTGGACTATAAATATTATATGTACATTTTAAAGAAATGAATTGTTGGATCAATAGTAATATATGCCCCAGTTAAAAATGACTTGAACGATTTCAAAAGATTTCCTTAAGTTAACACAGCGCTTTATTTTTGAGATATTTCCTGAAGCGCTGGATCATTTTTTTGCGTGACCCTTGTGTGTTTGTGAGCTGTTTACCATCCTTTCCCTTTCTGACAGTCTCTCGACGTTGTGTCGAGAACGACAGATGGGGTTCGCCCTTGAGAACCAATCAACTCTGACTACTATAGAAAAGGCCAATGAAATTTGGCAAATGAAATTTGCATGCCGGACTCCGCCCCCTGATATCCGGTATAAAAGGAAGCCGGCGTGCATCATTCACTTGCCTTTTGTTCTTTAGAGCCTTCGCTCATGACTACAAACAGAACGAATTCAATGAATTCTTCTTCTTCTACATTGCCGGATCTACGACGTGTTGCAGCGGATCGTCCCTACCTGCAGCGACCTTACCCTGGGCGTCTCGGCGGTTCCCGAGGTGTTAGAGATTTTTTCTAAAAAAGTCCTTTTCAGGACTGACTGACCATTCTCCAGCGCGGCATGTCCCGCTGTTCTCTTGGGTGCGGCACTCTCATCGAGGAGGGGGATGGACACGATCGCTGCGTTAGGCGTCTGGGCGTCCAGCACGCTGAAGCAGCGTTCGTTGACACATGGCAGATTGTCATTCAGAAGTTGCGGTCACGGGTGGCTGTCTTCCTACGGGAACCAGCCACCATTTCGTCTGCTACCTGGGCTGTGACATCTGTGGCTACGGCCCCAGTGTTAGTGATATGGGGAACTCTGCAAATGTAAACCCGCCAGCCAAGTGCTCACGGGCCGATCGCACCCCGATTCGCTCTTCTGAACGTTCCCCAACTGGCGGTGGCATACCGTCCGGATTCTCACGCACACACTCGGAAACGATGTGTGACGTAGATGAGATGTCGCTCGCAGCATCGGAGGGAGACTGGCATCCGACTCTGTTGAATCTGAGCTCCACCCACAGCGGTCAAGTTCAGGAGGAAGCAGAAGTGATGTCATCCATGCTAACCCGGGGATGCGTGGTTCCTTAGGTCGGAGCGCAGTGCAAACCGCGCCCACCCCGGGTACCATGTTTTTCCCGGAGGTGCATGAGAAGCTGTGTAAAACTTGGAACGCTCCATTCACGGACCGTTCCAGTGAAACCAGCTCCGGCTCCCTTACTTCCCTCGTTGGTGGGGCAGCCAAAGGCTGCGTCGAGATCCCCTGGATGGAACAGGAGCCTGCAGTGCAACCTGTGCCGCAGGCGGCTACCTCCTGGGGGGAATCGGCCACGCCCACTGTCCAAAGCGTGCAGGACTTCGGCATCACTGGTTTCGAAGCCTTACACTGCCACGGGCCAGGCTGCCTCCTCTCTCTACGCCATGGCCATCCTGCAGGTCCGCCAGGCCAAGGCGTTGAGAGAGCTCCACGAGGGTAAGGCCGACCCGGGTATAATGCAGGATCTCCGTGCTGCCACTGACAGCGCTCTACGGGCGACTAAGGTGGCGGCGCGGGCCCTGGGTCAGACGATGTCCACGGTAGTGGTCCAGGAGAGACACCCCCGGCTATACCTTGTGCAGAAGAGTGACACCAAGGAAGTCCGCTTTCTTGATGCACTCATCTCGCAGGGTGGGTTGTTGCTAACACCGTCGAGGACTGTGCTCAGCAGTTTTTGACGGTGAAGCAGACAGTGGCAATTAGCCAAATTTTTCACGCCGCGACTCGGCTGCCTACAGGCCTCCGAGATTTCACGTGACGTCTGCTTCCCTGCAACCCAGGACCCCTTCGACATCGGCTCCGGTTCCTGTGCCCCCACAGGCGGCATCCCGGAAGCAGAGGTCGAGGGGGAAACCTCCACCCAATCAGCAACCTTCTCTCGAGAAGGGACACTGACGGGAAGACCAAAGGGAGAAAAACATCGGGCCCGAACCTTCACAGCCACGGCTCTGATTGGTCGGTACGGGACGACTACTGCCTCGTCACCAAAGCCGGGCCCTCTTCAGGACTTGGCGCCCACTACTCGCAGAGTTTTCTGTTCTCCCTGGTTGTACCTGCAGCCTATCGCACACTCTTCTGGTCTGTGCACGGCAAACCAACCTCACACCCTGGCGAGGTGAGAGGTCGTACACATACGACAGCTGTCACCACTCTCAAACCGACAGTGTGTGCCATTGTCCCGCCAGGCAGGTAAAAAGGCGGAGCCAACCTTCCCTCCGGGGACCCCCGCGACATGGTTAGCTCCGCCAGCCGACGAACCCCCCCGTGGGAATGATGAAGCAGACCGTCCCCTTGGTCACCCTGTCACAGTCCCTGGGAGCTCGAGAGCTGCCCACACTGTCTCGCTGGCTAATGAGGGCGGTCCATCTTGGTTACTCGATCCAGTTCGCCAGAGACTCTCCCAAGTTTCGGGGCATCATCTCTCCCTCTGTCAGAGGCAGGGACGCCTCCGTACTACGGATAGAGGTCACCACCCTTCTGGCAAAACGGGCATCGTCCTCGCGGGTTAATACCCCTCGGGTTGATGCACATGAGACCGCTCCAACACTGGTTTCAGAGTCGAGTTCCGAGGAGAGCGTGGCACACCGGCAGCAGGCGCATGGTGATGACGCCCTGCTTCCGACGCACCCATAACCCCTAGTCTTCCATGACTTTTTCAACGGACTCAGGTCCCTCTGGGCAGGTTATGAGACAGGTCGTGGCGACAACTGATGTCTCCCTGCAGGGGTGCGGTGCAGTGTGTAAGTGTCCCCGCCTGCGCTGGCATATCAATTGCCAAGAGTTGTGGGCTGTGCTACTTGCACTGGTCCGAGGACAGCACTACAGCTGTAGCGTACACAGATCGTCAGGGTGGCGTTCGCTCACAACAGCTAACACAACTTGCTCGACGCCTCCTCCGGTGGAGTCAACAGGTGACCCGTTCTCTGCGGGCCACACACACCCCGGGCAAACTGAACTAGACAGTCGACGTGCTTTCTCGCCAGTTTATGCCTCGTGGAGAGTGACGACTCCACCTCCGCGCAGTCCAGCTCATTTGGAGGCTGTTCGGGTAGGCCCAGGTAAACCTGTTTGCCTCCCGTAACACCACCATTTGCCCGCTTGGTATTCCCTGCCCTCGGCACGGATATCCTGGCGCACAGCTGACCGCGGGATGGGCGGAAGCACACCTTCCCCCCCCCAGGAGCCTCCTTGCTCAGACACTGTGCAAGGTCAGGGAATAGGAGCACCAAGTGTTATTGGTTACACCACACCGGTCTAACCGCACTTGGCTTCAGAGCTGATGCTCTGGACAGCGACTCCCCCTGAACCATTCCCCTGACAGAGGACCTGCTCTATCAGGGGAAGGACACATTCTGGCATCCCAGATCAGACCTCTGGAACACCAATGTCTGGTCTCTAGACGGGACGAGAAGATCCTGAGATGGCTACTCCCCCTCTATGGCAGAGACCATCACCCAGGCTAGGGCCCCATCTACTAGGCGGTTACACGCCTCTAGATGGCGCCTCTTCTCGTCCTGGTGTCTCTCTCAATGAGAAAGACCCACTGAGGTGCTCGATCAGGATTGTGTTTTTCTTCTTACGAGACTGGAGACTAACATCTCTCCTCCACACTGAATGTGTATGTAGTCGCTATTGCCACTCATCATGACTCTGTCGGTGGAAAGTTTCTAGGGCAACACGACCTGGTCACCAGATTCCTAAGGGGGCGCGAGAGGGCGGAATCCGCCTCATCTCCGCTCCATACCCTCTTGGGACCCTAAGTGGTCCTGGGTAGCCTCAGTGCCCCCCAAGAGCCCCTCGGAGGTTCCGATCTTCCTCACAGAGTAAGACGGCACTCCTGATGGCGCTCACTCCCTACTCCCTCCGGGGCCAAGTGGTGAACTTGCAGGCGCTCCCCATAGGGGAGGAAGACCCAACCCGATCAGTGTTGTGTCCAGTACGCTGGACCGCACGCAGAGCTCTGAAGCTCTGACCAGCTCCGTGTCTGTTGGAGGACAGCAGAAGGGGAAGGCTGTCTCCAAACAGAGGCTGGCGCACTGGGTTGTGGTAGCCGTTACGACGGCATTCCGATCTCAGAATCTCCCATGCCCATTGGCAGTGAGGGCTCACTCCACACGGAGCTTAGCCACCTCCTGGGCACTGGCAGAAGCGCCTCTCTAGCAGACATCTGTAGCAAACACCTTCGCAAGGGTTAACAACTTTCGCGTAAACCTGGTGTCAGCCCACGTCCTGCGTGGCGACATGTAGGACTGGCATCCGGGGGGGCGTATGCCTGCGAAAGCACCTTTCCACCCTCTAACAGGTTGGGTCAGTGTGCTATCTACCTTTTTCTTCTTACCCAAACACATGGCTAAGAAACTGGTACCTCACCAACCTCCCTTCTTACCCAGAAACTGGTTAAGAATAGGCATTCCATCCATCACAAAGCAAGCACCCCCTGGGGGGCTGGCTGGGCAGAGCAGCCTTCCCCCTTAGGCCGGGATACCATGTGAGCTATCACAGATAGCTCTAACCGGACCTAGTGCTACCGGACGTCTGTAACACCCCCTCCGTGGGCTGTTCCATCTGATGTATCCTCATGAGAATGGTTCCCACTCCTGGTAACCCATGAACTTCCCCAGGTGGACCTCCACCTTGCGGTTAACTACTCAGTCCGCACGTTCCATGCGTTCTCCTCCAAGGACAAGACCATACCTATATCCACCATATTCCTCCCCACAGGTAGGAGGTGGCCTCTGCAGCGCTTCTCTGATTAAGAGTTGCGCTCACCCGGTGTAATCCCGAGCCGGATGGCCTCTCGCCAGTAGAGAGCTAAGGCCCCGTACGTGAAAGGTTACCGGTCAGGGCTGAAGCCATCTTTCTCCAAGAAAGCTCTGGAACCCCCCCCAACCACCACACTCGAAGGTTACAGTTTTTCGCGAAAGCATCGAGCTGACACGCCCAGGCTTGTTACCGTCGCTTCGCTAGAGATTGTGACGCGATACAGCGTTGTGGCGTTTTCCATAGGCAACCCCATCTGTCGTTCTCGACACAACGTCGAGAGACCGACAGAAAGGGAATATCTTGGTTACGTATGTAACCTCGGTTCCCTGATGGAGGGAACGAGACGTTGTGTCCCTTATGCCACAAACACGTATCGTATTCTGCTGCAGTCGTGAGAGGCTCTCAGGCTCTTCAGAACAAAAGGCAAGTGAATGCTGCACGCCGGCTTCCTTTTATACCGGATATCCGTGGGCGGAGTCCGGCATGCAAATTTCATTCACCAAATTTCATTGGCCTTTTCTATAGTAGTCAGAGTTGATTGGTTCTCAAGGGCGAACCCCATCTGTCGTTCTCGACACAACGTCTCGTTCCCTCCATCAGGGAACTGAGGTTACATACGTAACCAAGACGGTTCCAGTTGAGTTCTGCAATAGATTATCAGTCGTGTCTGTTGAAGTTTGATTTCACACAGACATCAGCACATCAACACGAGAGAATCATAGAAACGTGTTCAGGTACCGCTTTGCTTTGGCCGATCTGACGATTCATCAAAAGATTTCTTCTGTTTAGACTTGATTTTCTCCATTCTGTGAGATATCAAATAAAACCGGCGTTACAGGCTTTCTTTGAGTTATAGGAGGAAAAACAAGCAAAACGCCACAAGAGCACACTTACTGTCTCTTCAGAATCTCCACAGACTTCTTCTCCATCTCTAATCTGGCCTCCACCCGTTTCTTCACTTTGGCTTCAAACAGCTCCGCACCTCTTCAGTCAACAACAGGTTTCATCAGAAGATGTGAAATTGACTACAGCACTCATCTCAGACTTTTGTAACAATTGATCAAATTGCAAGACCCCATCATGTGTGGTGTTCTGGACAGATGAGTTATAAAGTCACATGACATATATCACTTTTATAAGACCAACTACTGACCTGGAAGCAAGAATCTTTGAGATCTGAAGGTCAGACACCACGTAGAGGAAATAATAACTGAGAAAAACTCTCCTCTGAATCAGTAAGCCAGTGAAACAGATGGCATCCCAGATGATTCCTGCTTCACCCGCCGGCAGTTCACACTCACCATCAGCTTTAGCTGCACACACGTGTCAACTACTTTTATGTTGTGCACTACACAGAATATATGACTGAATATAAATATATCAATGATGTGAGAGATGGGGTGTTCCTCACGTAAGTTGTAGCCATTGATGGTGCAGAACATACTGAAGGCCTGAATGAGCCAACAGCCGTGAACCTGTAACCCATCCAGATACGCACAAGAACCCAACTGACACACAAACACACACATGACAGACCCACAGTTAAAGTTCAATGAGTCATTCATGTCTGATATTATCACACGGCTGGTTGGAATGCTTGTCTTTTAATAACATATATGAAATTAGATTTACAAATTATTCAAGCAAATTACCTGTTTGTGACATATGAACGTCGTTTCTTACCTTAAAACTGAAAGTAAACAACTTTTCCTCGCGGAAGGTCTGCATTCGGTAATTATGAGCTAACAATTTTTTTATCTCATATTCTGAATATACTGTCCATCATATGTGTATAATGTATGTTGTATACTCTGTCTATTGATAGTTGCACTATTTGTCGTCATGACTACATACAGTCACTTAAGTTTGTAAAGACATAAAGTTGTCTGTCCAACTTCATTCTACTTTGTTTGGAGTACACGCTCAAAACCTTCACACCACACGTGGTGATTTGATTAGCGGTGTAATAAACAGAATAATGTACAAGCAGCCGGCTGTTATCGTGAAATAAACCCCTTCAGTGAGATACAAGACCCTCTGCTTCACGTCCTGTCGGGGATTATTTCTGCCATAACAACCAGCTGCCTGTACATTGTCTCTTACTTAATGTTGTCCTACTAATGCACCACAAATATTTCTCAGTATTAGGTCACTGCACAAGAGTCTGAAGTGATGACCAATGTTTTTAAGGCAGTATTTTTTCTGGTTCATCCATTTCAAAACTCATCTGAATGTTACAACACACTGTTGATTAAATCTGAAGGATTTTAAAGACAGACAGACATCATCCCTCATACTGAAGTGAATAATGAAGAGAGACGTGTTCTTACCGAGAGCAGATTCTTCAGACTGATGACCACACAGGTGTACGCTATCAGACAATCCCATAATCTGAGCACATGTCTCACCGGCTGCAGCAGTAATGTTCCTCCAAATAACATGAAGTAAAAACAAGCCATCAGATAACCCAAACAGAAGATGTTAATCCTGGTGGTGCCGGTGATGAAGATGAGACATAAAACCAGCCAGAAGAAATGACTGAAGAGAACCACTTTCACCATGTCCAGACACGACCTGAACACACACACGTGTTAACACACTTCAAAACTATATGAAGAAACTGTAAAAAGTGCTTAAGAAATACATTTGAATTAAACAAATGAAAAAGCAGCATAATGTACAGAATTAGTTTAATGGGAATATAAAGTATATTATGAAGTAAATGCCATTAGAGTTCATATTTGAATAGTCTGTGTAATACAGAAATACAGATTTCCTT
This sequence comes from Triplophysa bombifrons, assembly GCA_029783895.1. Taxonomy (NCBI): domain Eukaryota; kingdom Metazoa; phylum Chordata; class Actinopteri; order Cypriniformes; family Nemacheilidae; genus Triplophysa; species Triplophysa bombifrons. The sequence goes on along the minus strand of JAPMJR010000035.1, from coordinate 561,533 downwards.
CTATTATATATTACAGTTTTTCTCGATTGGTTTGGCTCATTTCTTGAAACCGAGATGACATTCTCAAAATAACATGGACAAATCTCCAAACCACCTTGCAATTGTTCACAACAGAATGTCATTTTTCATTGGTTTTATCAAATTGCAAATGCTTTAGTACATGTCTCAAGTGACTCTGTGCTTTTTTTCAAATGATTATGTACAAGTAGCTACAGTTAGCACAATGAGCCCACATTTAGCACATTTTCCAAATAAATAGATCTTGCTGATCTAAATTGATTAGTTGATTTTTCAGTGAAATGGTTACTCTCTCCAAAACATATCAGCATGGTTTCATTGTGTAAGTCATCATATGCACAATTGTCTGTTCAACTGTCAAAATTAGTCAAAGATATAATACCATGAAAGAATTTCTTGGAACATTTGATAAATTTATGACAGTACTTGACAATCTAGTACTGACGAACTAACGAAGGAGCAGTTTCCCACATCTCAGATGACCAATCAAACAGTTTGTTTAGTTACCTGACAGGTGTTGTCTATGATTATGACTGCTGCCAAAAGTATATAGACAGAGCTTGGCCCGGGGCCAGTTTCATTTGCAGTGTGAACATGGAAGCACCTCGCCAAGTACAACAGCAACTTCCTGCTCGAGGAAGAGGAGGAAGAGGAGGAAGAGGAGGAAGAGGAGGAAGAGGAGGAAGAGGAGGAAGAGGAAGAGGAGGAGGAGGAGGAGGAGGAGGAAGAGGAGGAGGAAGAGGAGGAGGAGGAGGAGGAGGAGGAGGAGGAAGAGGAGGAGGAAGAGGAAGAGGAGGAGGAGGAGGAGGAGGAGGAGGAAGAGGAGGAGGAGGAGGAGGAGGAGGAGGAGGAGGAGGAAGAGGAGGAAGAGGAGGAGGAAGAGGAGGAAGAGGAGGAGGAAGAGGAGGAGGAAGAGGAGGAGGAAGAGGAGGAGGAAGAGGAGGAGGAAGAGGAGGAAGAAGAGGAGGAAGAAGAGGAGGAAGAGGAGGAAGAGGAGGAAGAGGAGGAGGAGGAGGAAGAGGAAGAGGAAGAGGAGGAGGAAGAGGAGGAGGAGGAGGAAGAGGAGGAAGAGGAGGAAGAGGAGGAAGAGGAGGAAGAGGAGGAAGAGGAGGAGGAGGAAGAGGAGGAGGAGGAGGAGGAGGAGGAAGAGGAGGAGGAGGAGGAGGAGGAGGAGGAGGAAGAGGAGGAAGAGGAGGAGGAAGAGGAGGAGGAAGAGGAGGAGGAAGAGGAGGAGGAAGAGGAGGAGGAAGAGGAGGAAGAAGAGGAGGAAGAAGAGGAGGAAGAAGAGGAGGAAGAAGAGGAGGAAGAGGATGCGTGAGAATGCGTGGAGGAATAGGGGGAAGAGGCCGAGGAGCACGGAGGCACCATGATGTCCCAGATGAAATCCGGGCCACCCTTATTGACCACGTTATAAACCATCGCCTCACAATGGCAGAGGCAGGTCGCCGAGTGCAGCCTAATGTGCCTCGGTCTACAGTCTCCTCCATCATCCAAACCTTTCGCAGGGAAAACAGGTACAGAACTATTCTATTGAACTATTCAGTGTTGGTGTGTGTGTAGGCCTAGAGTACTGTAATATCTTCATGTGATGTTATATGATACTATAAAAATGACAAAGAAAAAAAAATGGAGAAAATACTGTGAATAGTATTCCAGTCACTGTGCAGTGCATCACACTTTTAGTACCATAAAACAGCAGTACAATTACATTGGTAAATCATTTTGTAACAAATTTACAGTGTTGACCTTTGACTTGTATGTCTAGGATTGGACGACAGCCTCAAGTGGGTGGCAGAAGAAAACTTCTAAATGAACAACAAGAACGAGAAATATGCAACATGGTCATTGCAAATAATGCCATCACACTGAGACAGATTCGTAATGCAATCCTTCTAGACAATGTAATGTTCCAAAATATAAACTCTATCAGCATCTCCACAATAGACCGTGTATTGAAGAAACATCAGATGACCATGAAACAGATTTACAGGGTACCATTTGAGAGAAACTCTGACAGAGTGAAAGAGCTGCGGTACCAGTATGTGCATGTAAGTCAACTACTGGTTGTCTATCATTGTAACACTATTACAGTAAGACATGGTAACCACTTTTTTTTGTTTTGCTTTATCCTTTTTACCTTCAGAATCCAGCTTTGTGTGACTAGAGCATTTTGCCTAGAAATTGTCTTCAGTTTTTCACTCCCTCTTTTTACAGTACTTTAGATCCTCCCTGCAGTATCTGTCTCTACTTGACTGATTAGATTTATTTTTATTCTATTGTAGAGAATAATGGCATTAGAAGGCAACGAAACCTCTCACATCCTAGTGTTCGTTGATGAAGCTGGCTTCAACCTGGCCAAAGGTCGAAGGCGTGGCCACTGTGGATGTCCCAGGCCAGCGAGGAGCAAATATAACAATGTGTGCCGCTATATCAGAAAGAGGTGTGGCCACACACATTCCCAGTTTAGGGCCCTACAATACACAAAAGCTCCTCAATTTTTTGGACCACCTTTATACTGATCTGATCCCGGAAAATGAGAGAGGTGAAGAAGGACCTCAGCTACCACATTATGTCATTGTGTGGGATAATGTGAACTTCCACCGTGGCCCACGCATCAGAACCTGGTTCACCACCCATCCCCGGATGCTAATGGAGTTTCTTCCACCTTACTCTCCTTTCCTAAATCCAATTGAGGAGTTTTTTTCAGCTTGGAGGTGGAGGGTGTATGAGCATTAGGCTCAAGACCAGAGGGCCCTGCTGCATGCAATGGATGCTGCATGTGAGGACATCACAGGGGATCAATGTAGGGGATGGTTGAGACATTCACGCCGTTTCTTCCCTCGCTGCATCGCAAGAGAAAATATCCGTTGCGATGTGGATGAGAATTTATGGCCTAACAGAGAGCAGCGCGTCGATGGCCAGGAGGATGAGGATGGTGGCCAGGAAAGAGAGGGTGACAATGGCGACCACTGAAAATATTACTGTACTATAGTTCTGAAACTTTATTTACAGTATGGTAGGGTAGAGTTTTTTTTGTTTTTTGTTTGCGTTTATAACTGTTCACATTTACAGAATCCTATATGTTTTCTTTTCACAGTATGTTCTCTAATGTTAACATTTCTTTGTACGAATAAAAATGTTTACAGTTTCCTTGAGTAGGAGTCGTTTATTGGAGGCTGATTTTACTGTAAAATCTTTTAGTTTTATTCATAGTGGTATTCTGTTGCTAGACCTGTGCCTCAGTGACAAAACGTCTAAGCATTTTGACTTGCAGTGCTTAAACAATGCCAAAGGTATAATGCATTTTGGGGGCATTGACTATTTATATGAGAAGGATATTTAGTTTTGACACATGGATAAACTGTTTTGGGAGAGATATGAGCTTTTGCAGGGGCTCCATGGTGTTGTGCTAAACCATCCAGGTTATTTTGACAAAAGCACTAAATGAATGCACATGTGCCAAGGCAATTGAGAAGGATCTGTGCTATTTTTACTGTACTGACCTTTTATATGGGAAAGGAATCTGCTTTTGAAGCCTGGAAGAAGAGTTTTGGGAAAGATATTTGATTTTGCTAGTGAGCTATAATGTTGAGCAGAATTGTAAGACTGTTTGGCCAAATGACCTTATGGTTTTGAGAATGTCATCTCGGTTTCAAGAAATGAGCCAAACCAATCGAGAAAAAAAAAGATTTGAATATGAAAGGAGTTATACTATAAAAACATAAACATGTATAATACAGATGTTGAACAGAATAAATATTGAGAGCCACACACACACCTGCAATGCAGAAAATTCTTGACTGGCGAGTATTGACTGAGTGCTGATGGATTTAAACTCCGGCTGATCTCCACGTTCTCTCCTGCCAGGAGTCTAATGTAAGCCTGGTTTTCATCTACAAACACCTGCAACTGCAGAGAAGCTACCAACAACAGCTGAAAGTCATCTAGAGAAAGAGAAGAAACAACAGGATGAGACAGACACATCAATTCTCCATTAACTGACACTCCAGAACCCCCAACTTAACCCTGCAGGTGTGGAGAATAGACAGACAGATGGATGTGATGGACGGATGGACAGATGGATGGAATGGATGTATGGACTGATGTGATGGATGGATGTATGGATTGATGTGATGGATGGACAGCTGGATGTGATGGATGGATGGATGGATAGATGGATGTGGTGTTGGATGTGATAAATGGATGGATGTGGTGATGGATGGATGTAGTGTGATGGATGGATGGACAGATGTATGTGATGGATGGATGTGGTGATGAATGGATTGATGGATGTGGTGATGGATGGATGGATGGATGTGGTGATGGATGGATGGATGGATGGATGTGGTGATGGATGGATGTAGTGTGATGGATGGATGGATGGATGTGGTGATGGATGGATGGATGGATGTGGTGATGGATGGATGGATGGATGTGGTGATGCATGGATGTAGTGTGATGGATGGACAGATGTATGTGATGGATGGATGGATGTAGTGTGATGGATGGATGGATGGATGCGGTGATGGATGGATGGATGGATGTTGTAATGGATGGATGTAGTGTGATGGATGGACAGATGTATGTGATGGATGGATGGATGTGGTGATGGATGGATGTAGTGTGATGGATGGATGTGGTGATGGATGGATGTAGTGTGATGGATGGACAGATGTATGTGATGGATGGATGGATGGATGAATGTGGTGATGGATGTAGTGTGATGGATGGATGGATGTGGTGATGGATGGATGTAGTGTGATGGATTTAGTTTGATAGATGGATGGATGTGGTTTGATGGATGGATGGACAGATGTATGTGATGGATGGATGTGGTTTGATGGATGGATGGATGGATGGATGTAGTGTGATGGATGGATGGATGGATGTGGTGATGGATGGATGGACAGATGTATGTGATGGATGGATGTGGTTTGATGGATGGATGGATGGATGTAGTGTGATGGATGGATGGATGGATGGATGTGGTGATGGATGGATGGACAGATGTATGTGATGGATGGATGGATGGATGTAGTGTGATGGATGTAGTTTGATAGATGGATGGATGTGGTTTGATGGATGGATGGACAGATGTATGTGATGGATGGATGTGGTTTGATGGATGGATGGATGGATGGATGGATGTAGTGTGATGGATGGATGGATGGATGGATGTGGTGATGGATGGATGGACAGATGTATGTGATGGATGGATGGATGTAGTGTGATGGATGGATGGATGGATGTGGTGATGGATGGATGGACAGATGTATGTGATGGATGGATGGATGGATGTAGTGTGATGGATGGACAGATGTATGTGATGGATGGATGGATGTGGTGATGGATGGATGTAATGGACAGATGGATGTGGTGATGGATGGATGTAGTGTGATGGATGGACAGATGGATGTGATGGATGGATGTAGTGTGATGGATGGACAGATGGATGTGATGGATGGATGGATGGATGGACAGATGGATGTGGTGATGGATGGATGTAGTGTGATGGATGGACAGATGGATGTGATGGATGGATGGATGGATGTGGTGATGGATGGATGTAGAGTGATGGATGGAGAGATGGATGTGATGGATGGATGTGGTTTGATGGATGGATGGACAGATGTATGTGATGGATGGATGTGGTTTGATGGATGGATGGATGGATGTAGTGTGATGGATAGATGGATGGATGTGGTTTGATGGATGGATGGACAGATGTATGTGATGGATGGATGTGGTTTGATGGATGGATGGATGGATGGATGTAGTGTGATGGATGGATGGATGGATGTGGTGATGGATGGATGGACAGATGTATGTGATGGATGGATGGATGTAGTGTGATGGATGGACAGATGGATGTGGTGATGGATGGATGGACAGATGTATGTGATGGATGGATGGATGTAGTGTGATGGATGGACAGATGTATGTGATGGATGGATGGATGTGGTGATGGATGGATGTAATGGACAGATGGATGTGGTGATGGATGGATGTAGTGTGATGGATGGACAGATGGATGTGATGGATGGATGTAG
>JAPMJR010000035.1:422965-542965 GCA_029783895.1 Triplophysa bombifrons | reverse complement strand
AAGATTGTTTGAAGTCTTTTATGGTTTTCATATACAGGTCACATTTTTATGACTTGTATCTTGGAGACAATATTGTGAGAATAAGTGACATGTAGATGACAGATGTATGTGTGCGTACATGCTTGAACTTTGATCTCTGTTAAACACTCTTCTCTCTTCAGCTGACGTTCTTCATTTTTCTCTTTCAAGTGTTGATGTAGTAACATCCAGAAAGTAAACGCGTAAAACCCCTGAAAAACAACAAAGAACTCCTGAGTTTTGATATTCAAACAAGAGGTTTCCACACGGGCTCCAGTCTAACATCAAAAACAAGGTCTGTGAGAAGAGTTTTGTACCTTTGCGATGAGGTGTGTGCAGGGCACTGGATAACCATAGACATCAAAATCCATCAGAACAAGTTTTGGTAAGACGGGGAAAACATGATTCTGGTTGAGATGAAGTTCACTGATGAAGGCGATAACCAGCAGAAATGTGCCGTAGATGGCCAGGAACGGAGCGCTGAGCATCGCAAACCTCCGACGATTCTTCAACATCCAGATCACACACGACCACACCAGTAACACTAATGTGAGCCACGACTTATACGTGATGCTCCACACCTGCACACACACACACATGTATGTTTTATTATCTCCGTGGGGACAGTTCGTAGGTGTAATGAGTTGTATACGGTACAAATTGTATATTTTATCCCCAAACACAACCCCTAAAGATGGTAGAAAACGTTTTGCATTTTTAGATTTTCAGAAATTATATTTCTGTACAATTGATAAGCTTTTGTTCCTGTAGGGACCTCCACTATGATCCCCACAGTGACACAAGTCCCCATGAGCTGGTGTGTATTCAGGTCCCCACCAACATATCCACACACACACACTCATAATATTACTCATCCACAGAAAAATAAACACTCAATAATAGTTTAATTTAAAGTGTGTATGTGAGTGTTACCATCATGATGATGAGAGCGATGATGTAACTCTGTTTCATGATGAAGTCTCCGAGCAGAATGGCAGCGCTGGACTCACATTCATCATCATCTTCATCTGCTGTGCTGTCCTTCTCTTCATCTGAAACACACACAAACACAACCACACTTTAATATAGAGATAAACTACACACTCATCAACAAGAATGAGAATATTTCACAGGTCATTTGAGATGTACCGTAAGATAAGTGATGTGAGTGGTGTTCTTCTGACATCAGAGAGTTGAGAGAGTCTTCATCTTCCCATGTGTTCCTCCTCCACATCATCGCAACAGGCTACACAACACAACACAACACAACACAACACAAATCTTCTGTGAGAACTCATCTTTCTTAAAGTCATCCAGCCCCCTCCGCAGGTTTCATGCAGACAGACATGAGGGACAGTCTGATCTTGTGAGGTACCTCAGCTGAAGTCCAGCGCTGCAGTAAAGCGATGAGTGTGAAATAGAGAATGAGGAGCAGAAGTGGATTCAGCATCGCCGGCCAGCTGCCGTCCTCATGAAGAGCCAGAACATACGGATCAGACACGTTTGTGTGGACGAGTGCTGTCAAACCAAACAATCTGTTCAACACACACACACACACCAAACATGTTAAATATACTGAATAATAACAATACTGTATCAAATTGTACACACATTCTATTGTTTGTTTCAAGAAATCATCAAGTCCATCATTAAAGATGCCGTGCAACGGTGTTTCATGCATTCTGACTTCTTTACACTGTTAAACGTGCTCTCTTCTCATCCTTAACATGGTCAACTTGTTGAAACGTATGACGTGGTGTTTCTGTGCTCGATACAGTCCCCCAGAGATCGTACAGGTTTCAGAAAGTTAGTCCCTTATTAGTAATTCTCCCAGAAAAGCTAAAGAAATAGCCGTCCCACGCAGGGGTGGGTGATAGACAGGGGAGACACTATTAACCGGCAGAAATTTATGACCGCTACAGATTTTGGACTATCGTCTCTATTGAGGTAGAGATCACATGACGTCGCACGTTACATAACTACACACACAGCGCAGGCACTTCGACATTGGAGGAATCTGCCAGCCATTGTGCGTCAGCAGCGAGTTCTCTTCCCTGTGACAAAACAAACGACGAGGGGCTGTGGAACTGGTTTGGTTATAGAAAGTGAGATATATGGACAAAAAGTGACAGATTAACAACTAGCACGTGCTTGTCAAATATGAATCATGTGTATGTGAGCTCATTTTACTTAAGAAGGATCACAGTTTTATCATATGAACAATGCGATGTGATGCGCTGCATATTTGTTTTAAACAATGATGACAGATGATTATGACAGAAGTCCGATGTATACAATGGGGAAAATCTTCATACTTTCTGATTTGTTACGTTATATAGTGCAGATGCTCGGCAGGGAGCCCTGGAGTCTGGATTTCGTGTTACGCGCAGTTTCATAATACAGGTATGATGACCTTTACTAAATGTACATGTTCGAATTTGAGCTCCTCCCCGCAAATTATTATATTACTGCTGATAGAGCTTTACATTTATGAAATACTGTTTGCATGTCAACAAGAAACCAATTTGAATCATAAATATTGAGGTTTAATAAAGTTCTTGAATCATAGAATTTATAATAAGATTAAACCAAAATTACGACTGGCCTGTCCTTGTGAATCGTGTCAGGATCGCGGTGAGACAAGGAACAGAGGACTCAGGTGCAGACAGTGACTTAGGGGTTTACATAAGACGTTAATTCTAAAATAAACATAAATAACAAAATAAATAAAATAACAAAGATATAAACATGACAGATAAACAGGAACATAGACTAACTACACTAGACAAGACTAAAGTCAACTCTTGAATTAAATTACAAATAATTGGACTGAACTGAACTGAACTGAACACAAAGGCACTGTAAAGGGATTAAATCAAGAGGGGAACAGGTGCAGGGCATGAAATAATTAACAATCAATAATGAGGAAACGGGGGGCGGGTACAAAGATGAGACCAGAGAGTGTATGGAAGGCCATAAGGGCCAAACTGCCTCTCTCCGCACTACAGACGAGGCTCTGTCATGATCCAGCCACGAGATCAAGAGAAACATGACATGATGGGGCAGAATTATGACAAATCAGTGCTGCAACACATTCAAACACTTTATATTAGTAACTAATTGAAATAAGTAAAGAACATTAAACATAATAACTCACAGTAAAGTAAAAATGTTCATTTTTTATTTGATTTTCCTTAAATAAATTATGTATTGTTATTGTGATATAAAATTCCTTCTATCGTGATAGAAGATTTTGGCTATACCTACACACGTGTCAACGGACAAGACCATCATGATTGGCTGTGCTGTGGGCCTGCAGCTGGCTACTCTTATGATAGTGAGAGAAGTTGAGCTGTGTTTGTTTGTTTAGGTCATTTCAGTGATGAATGTGGTGTAAACGCTGGGTTTGGAGACAGATAGATGGAGCGGTCATATGTCAAATGTCTGTGTTTTGTTGGCAATGTGTGGACACATGCTTTAGTTTCCCCCGCACAAGTCGTATGTTTTCAGGAAATTATCGTACAGGTGTATCTGTCTTTTATAAATGTGAACAAACTAAAGACTCTAGGGATGTCTGAAGGGTGTAATACTATTCTGTAAGGACTCAAGATTCACATGAGTTATAGCCACTGTAAGGACGACTGATGTGGGGAGGGCAAATATCACAGATGATTATGACTGAACATAAGACATGAGAAAAGATCTCTTGTCACTCTGATTATGATCTCAGGATGATTTTTTATCTTTTTTGACATGAACGAGAGTTGTCTGTTGGCCATACGAGACCTGGCAAAGACGTCTTGAGGAGGAACGGTGTGCTGGATGAGAGGCAGCTGATAGAGATAAAGGATGAGAAGGTGTCCTCCGCTGAAGATGGTCATCATGACACACAGAGAACTGAAGTAGAGCAGAGGAACACTGAAGGCCAGAACCCAACACCACACCAGACACACGAACACCCCGAAATATAGCGCTGACGTCATCGAAGGCAAAATGACACCTGTCAGAAACACGTAAAAACCGTCATGAGCTTGTGATACACATCACACACACAAACACACACGTGTTCATGTACCTGACAGACCCAACAGCACCGCGACCAACACTTTCCCTGCCGTGTTCATGAGAGAAGACAAGAGAAGTCTCAGAGTGCTCAGAAACACAGAGATCTTCTGCAGGAGAGGCGGAGAGGAGAGCGCTGCTGGATCCTTCTTCTCATCGCTACTATCTGACGTTCTGCTCTCGTCTTCAGATTCTGAGTCAGACGTGTCTTCATCTGAAGCCTACACACGATGACAACAAGAGTTCATGCGGTGTGCTCTTTATATTCTCAAGTCTCACGTTCTGCTCAGATTGCTCACCTCGCTGTCAGACATCGGCTGCTTGGCGCTCTTGGTGTCACGGGACTGTTTGGATGAACACAGACGCAGAATGAGAAGCGTAGACGAGAACATGGTGACATCCGGCATCAGCAGCCGTATGATGTTGCCTGCGTCCACATCACTGAACCTGATTAAACCATGTCAAAGAGAAAACAATCTGAAGCTTTTGTGGAGACGTGAAGTTAGCATCATGATGTCATGCACCTTTTAAAGTGAGCTCTATGAAATACATGTGTATGGGTTTTCTCAAATGTGCTTGTAGAGGAGTAGGCGGGGCGAGACCGTGGTTCTAGACCAGTGAGTAATTGTTAATGAGCACCAGCTGTGCGCGCACCGGTCTCGTATCACGTAGGAGATCTGGAGCATATAAGAGAACGAGCGACCGGACTGTCGAAGAGAGAGGACCGGGCCCGAACATGTTTATGTTTGTATTTATGTTTTATTCGCTGGCAGTCGTCCGTGAGGGGCTAACGTCTGTCTTTTTACTTTGTTATTATTTTGATTAAATGTTTAAATGTTTGCCGGTTCCCGAATCCTTCCTTTTAATGAACCTTTCTACAGTGGTTTACCTCTGTCTTTTTCCAGAGTCCTTGCTCAAGCTTCATTTAGTATAGCCTCAGGGAGAATCCACTGCTTAAGGATTTTAATGCACGATGTGGAGGCAGAGACCCCCGAAGTGAAGCGGAGTGCATTGAAATCCTTTAATCCTCTGCTAGCCGTGGATTATCCCGCTCATACCATGCTCATTTGCCAAGATGTTATTGATGTTTATAGACTCACTTATAATCAAACGGCTGGAAACGACGGTTCAGATCATTTCAAACATTGATCAAACTGACTATGACCTTACAGCTAATCAGATTCAGTATTCAGACCATAGTATAACAAAAATCTAAATCCCACTTTAATGTTGCTTTTGTATGTTATGCCACATATGCATTTACAATAATAAAGCTGATAGACTTAAACCATCATAACTTTATTGCTTTAATGTTATGACTTGATTCTTGAAATCACAAAATGTTGTTTTTATTTGAATGTGTCACTAAATTGAACAAATCAATCATACCTGACAACACCGAGGTGGAAGAACACATTGTCCCAGGGTCCAGTCACTGAAGAATAAAAATGTATCAGTTAAGATATCAGTGCACGCGTGTGTTTTAATGAGATACAAACAAACAGAGATCTGTATCAACACTGTCATGTGAAGACTGCACACATATGATGTGAAGAACAGAAGAGATCTCACCATCTTTCTGAATATAACTGAAGGGGATTTGCATCCCACACTGAAGAGCCAGAAACATAACAGCGGTTGAACACACAGTGTGTAGAAACCTCACACTCTTACCTGCACACAACACAAACACACAAAACAACACAATTCTATTGCATATTCCCATATTACTGCAGGGTTTGTGTGAAAATATGGGTTTAAAACAGCAGATAGTAGCCTATAAAAACAGTGATAGTTATAATCATACAAACCGCCGACTATTTGGATGTTGTTGTTAAACATTCATTGTCCACTTTATCGCTCATTTTTCACTCTCAAACATGAACTGCAGATGCACAACATCTGTTACATTGCATGAAGGTACTCGAACGAAATCCTACAGGAACTCAAACACAAAGATATTTCCTACATTTAAAACTGAAGAAAGCGGATGGATGTTGTATTTCTCATTAATTGCGATTGAACTGCTGTGTGGTGAACATGTCAGCAAATAATGGAGCGTCTGACGATCTCTTGAGAGTCCAGTATTGATCTGTTTCTTGATGTTATTGGTTAATAGGGTATTAGAAACACTTGGCTCCATTGAGTCGGCTGAATCAATACTAACAAATACCTCAACAATGTTCCAACAGCTGCACTTCTAACTTGTGTTAATGTCGTACGTTTTAAATCACTATGTGAATGTCAAACTTGAAGTACTAGAAGTATATAATAGATGGACATTAAATGTGTGAGGGTTACAGTCAGGACTCATTCTGTGAGAAGAATCACAATGAAAATCCACATTTAAATCAGAAATACCAGGAGAACAGTGTTAGAGATCGTTGAGCATCTGAACAAACTGACAGCTGAATGTCAAGAATCTGAAGGTTGAACACTTCACAGTAGTTAAAGTTGAGTTTCTGAACACTTTCTGTTTTCTGTAAGAGCTATTTTTGGTCTCAGATCATTTTACCAGTTCAAAACTTATACAAAATATAAAACAATAAATGAAAATGAAAATGATTCACTCACTCTCATGTCATCACAGATGATGGTTTTGTCAGTTGAACTCAAAGAATTGATTCTTTTAATTGTAATAAATCTACTAATAAAGTGTCTGTCTGTAATGGAATGCAACATGAGAGTTTTTATTTTCTGCCCGTATGGGACCCCTTCACAAGACTGAAGTCATTTGGATGATTAAATGATGGCAGTTTTTGCTTTTTGGATTTAAAACCATGAGAAGCACCATATAAGACACTAACAACAATATATAAATGATTTATTTGAGTCATGGGCTATAGATCTGAGAAGACAACGATGAGATGCGTGTTTTTATGTTATTCTGGTTGAACCACTTCTTTATCTATGAGATGAGAGACTGAAATGGTGTCATATCATAGAAATGAAAATGAATGATGATGAGCAGAGTCTTATAACAGAAATATTTCAACACTGACTGATGAACTGACCCATCTGAATCCAGTATAATACAACATTAGCAAAATGCTGGTTTTTGTTTTTCAGCTCCCGTCTCAGTTTTATGTCTGCAGCAGATCAATATCTGACATCATTTATTTCTGTAAATGTAGGAGAAATGAGGATGTTGTTTTTGATTACGCAGCAATAAATCAATCAGCTGAGGCAGCAAATGTGTTTCCCATCGCCTGGTTTTTACTAAAAGCTTTGCCTTTTTTTGCTCTGCAATAATCCTCACACTTACAGTAAACACTGAGTGTGTGTGTGAGAGAGAGAGAGAGTAAATGAGTCAATTAAAGTAAGCTCCTGAATGGAAATAAAGGAAGAAAATTGTCTAACAGGATTATGTGGATCTATGTGAAAGGTTTTTAAGTTTTAAAGGTAATGTCTGAGCTGACAGCACAAGAATTATTCTGTAATGCATCATTGATGAGAAGTCTGGACCAAACACTTAACTGATGAATTAAAACAAAATACACTGCGTAATACAACAAAACTATAGAAAAACATCTCCAATAGCATTGGAACCGCAGTCATTTACTGTACTTTCAAGATCAATGAACAAATGTTTACACTTTACTTCATGAACAATACTCACACATTTACTCACGGTAATCTATGATGATATTGATAGTAACTCTTGCCATAAATCAATGTTTTTTACTCCACTGTTCATATTGTGGAATATAATTTGAGATGATCTTCATCATTGGTCACTTATTCTCACGTTACGTACCCTTTGTAGTAGCCACGTTTGGACTGGGCACCAGAGGAACGGACAGAAGAAACAGCAGATACACCACTGACAGCCCATTGTAACGGAATAATATTGCTGTGGACAGAAAGACAAATAGGATTTTTCTGTATTATCACAATAAAGAAAGTCAAAACTTCACGATCCTTCCGGGTTTTGTCACTTAAGATCATCTTCAGAAATCAAGTTTTATCCATTTTGAAGCCTAAATATAATCACCAGAAATCTACACAATTTTTGCTCGATATCACATCATCACCAGCAACTTTCAACATCACAAAGAATATCAGCCCTGAAAACAAACTGCTACAACACGTTTGTCAGAGAGAATTGTGCTCATGTTGTGTAGTGTTATTCTGTGATTTTACATGTGATGAAGACTATTCTGTAGTACTATAAACACTGATATTTGTTCACTTTGTAAAATGTATTCCTGCCAGAGTTGTTCAGTCATGTGAGGACGAGAAACCTTACAACAACTACACAACAGAAGTCTGATTGAACACAACATTCTTCTGACAAAAGCCTTTCATATATTTTAACATATTTGTGCATTTTCTTCACTTGAAGATTTTACATGAAAATTTTTAATGCAACAATGAACACATAAAAAAAACTTTATTAGGAATTTGAACAACATTTTAATTAAAAAATGTGTCAGTACACTAAATAAATATCGTTTATTGAAAGATCTGGTGGCAATTTGTTCCGTCCATGTCACAGCTTTTCTACCTTTAGTGTGACAGTAAACTGATTAAAGTAAGTCATCTCTGATCTCTGATCACCAGCAAACATCTATGTGCTTGTGTTCATCCTCCTTCTGAAGGAGAGTTGATGTGAAACTGAACCACTGAACACAGATGAGAAATGTATTTCAGTCTAAAGCCACTGAAAGTGTCCAGAAGATGTTTCATACACAATATTGCACACCTTGAGCCTACAATAAATGACAAGATATCAAATATTTCTATCAACAACCAAAAGCAAAACTGAAGTGAAATTTGGCATTTCTGAATGCATATACAGTAAAACCCCAATAATATATCACAGTTAGATGATCATCTCATAAAACACTGTCATCTGCTCAAACAGACAGCAGTCACCGTCAGAAGTTCTTTTTCTAAGGTTGCTTCATCAATTTATTTTATGGATTAAGCTCAAATGATTGGTCAATTAATTTCATGCACATTTTTGTTTGTGTTTGACGTCACTTTTGACACATTATATGTGCTAAGGACTAAAGTCTGTTGTGATGTCTCACAAACTTTGTTGAGACAATAAAAGTGAAATCTCAGTATTTTTTTATTTATGTAAAAGGAATCTAAACATAAGTCAGCATCATTTTCCTGTCATACTCCTGTGATGCCATTAAACGCAATATATGTCCTCTTACATGAACAAGTGCTTCAGATAAAGAAAAGCTTTTAAACACGAGGAAACATGAACTCACCGATGAGAAGAGACAGAGGCAGCAGGACGTGAAAACACAGATCCACTCTGATGTCTCCAGACATCTTTCATCCACACACACTTGTGTTCATGTGCTGGACTCAAACAGGACACATCAGTCTGTGCTGACCATCACGTCATCTCTACACCTCACCTACACTAGACTTCTGATAGGAGCATCATATTGACAGAGATCTCACACACACACACACACCTTCTCAATCATTCAGACAAATAAAGATAAATACACAGACTACAAGTTTATAAACAGAAAGTAGTCTATGACAGTATTCTAACCCTGCACTCACGACCCTCCCCTCCATTCTTTATTTCTGCTGTTGCAGGAATTTGACAGAATAAATGTTCCTGTTTATAATAGAAATTCTCGTCTAAAGGACAGAAGTCAGAATCAATCTTGTTCTCTGTCACCTTCTGCTCGTCAAAGCACATGAATTAAAACCTGACGAACGTCTGAATCTGTGCCTTTGTTATCTGACTAAAATGAGAATAGAATATTTATAATCATGCTATTATTAATAATATTAAGATCTAGAGTACATAAAATTGTTCAAATGAAACAGAAGATGTTAGCGCAAAGAAAGGGTAAAAAACAAACGTGTTTCGTGCATTTGAACAATTCTCTCAAAAAAAATGTAAACAAAAGAAGAAACATGTGAGCAGATGTGTTAGAATTTGAGAGTTTAATTTGAATATTGCATATGGGAATGTATAGTCTGTTTAATATTTGACCCGTGTTTCTCTTTCCTTTATCTTACATGTGTGCTTCTCTCTGATAACCACCGTGCGCGTGCGCGTGCGCGTGCATGCGCGTCCGTGTGTGTGTTATTGCGTGTGTATAGTGTTGTTTTCTGTTTGTCACCTTTTTAGTTATTACATGGAAAACTTTAAAAGTTTTGCTTAAGGTCAATGTGTCTCATGTAGCTCATTTTTGACAAAGAAACGAGTAAAAGCGCTGCATGTATAAAGCTGACGTGACTAGAACACTCAACTTTATTTATAAAGCGCTTTTTACTATTTACATTGTTACAAAGCAGCTACATGAGACACATTGAATACAAGTAAAACAACTAAAGTCATATACCTGTAAAAACAAGAAAAATGTGAAAAAACAGACACGCACACAATATGCACGCACGCACGCACGCACGCACGCACGCACACACACACACACACACACACACACACACAGTGAAAGC
Organism: Triplophysa bombifrons; assembly: GCA_029783895.1. Classification (NCBI taxonomy): domain Eukaryota; kingdom Metazoa; phylum Chordata; class Actinopteri; order Cypriniformes; family Nemacheilidae; genus Triplophysa; species Triplophysa bombifrons. The sequence goes on along the minus strand of JAPMJR010000035.1, from coordinate 532,444 downwards.
ACACGTTAAAGATAATGGAGAGAGAAACACAGGTCAAATATTAAACAGACTATAAATTCCTATATGCAATCCTCATGTAAAACTAAAGACTGATCACACAGTCTCAGGACACATGAGCAGTGTCTTCTCTCACTTTATTTAGAAGCATCACTGAAAAACAACAGATATATATATATATATATAATTAATCAAGAGTAAGCTTCTGTCATATCACATGATCTGTTCTCATGATGATGATGATGATGATGATACAGGTCTTTCTTCATTCAGCACTGACAGTTCACTCGGCCATGATGACATCACACAGAGAGAAGCTCAGATGGGTTTTTCTCTCATTCACATGTAAAGCGAGACAATTTGGCACTTTTAGATGAATGCTGATCTGCTCATACTGAAACTCAAACGACTCACAGGCAGCTGACAGATTGCATTCATCTCGTTATTTACATTACAGGATATTATATTTATATTATTTCATTATATACATTTTTATAAGATATAAAATATTTTGATCGTCATTAGCAGACTGTGCAGCATACATTAATACTAACATTACACTGGCGCTGAATTCATGAAAAACAAAAATACACACAAAATAGAAAAAACCTTCAGTAATCAGAAATTAAACCTCAGACAGATGCTGAGGCTTCCATCCCATGAGACACATCACAAGTGATTTACACTCACAATTCTTAACATTTATAAAATGAAGAAAGTTCATGAAGTGAATACTACAGTTTGATTTCATCAAGTAATCTCTGTTCTTCATCTCTCTCTTTTATATCCACTGTTGTCCAACAATCTGTCTGATTATGCTGAGCTCTGATTGGCCGCTCCGCCTGCTGAGTGTTGTGCGTCTCCTCGTGAAGGATCCTGACCTCATGAACGTTCTCCTTGGGCGGAGCGCTCAACAACACGGAGGACGGAGGCCGTTCATACAGATACTGCACAGAGAGAAGCACACACACTCATTTAAACACACAGCAGCAGCATCTCATGTCTTCTGTCACATTCTAAAGCATAAGATGTTTCATCTGCGGGTTGTGTCAGGATTATACATTGAACCCGTACACATACTGATGATGAGAGATGACTCATGACAGAACATCACTGGATGTCATCCACAAATGTTTGATTTTATATTAAGATAATACAATCAGTCAAATATACTTTTCAGTCGTGTAACCTATAAATGAAAAATTGAATGTGAAAACAAGTATTCTCATGCTATGATGACCTCACTGTGACAGCACAAATATGTGTTTTAGGCGCAGGCACGGGCCGATACTGGTTTCACGGTGTCACGGTTTAAAACCACTAACAGTTCCTGAGCTATGAGCCGTTTGTATGTCTCATCAAAGACGGAGCGCCATCACGATGTGTGCTGTTTAGTGTTGAGGCTTAATTTGTTGTTTGCACATTTCATTTATTTACATGTGTATGTAAGCACGTGAGTTTAATGACTATAAATGTAAACAGATGACCAGAGAGGGGTTCGTTGGGTGTCAATAACAGTTGTGAATGAGCACATTTTAAAGCTGCAAGCACAACACCTGTGATATTCTGCTAATAAGGTTATCATACCATCAACATCTCACAGCGGCCCGGGCCTACTTAAGTGTGTTTGTGTGCAGGTCTGCTGTGTTTGTGGTTGTTAGAACAGTACTGTACCTGTTTCAAGTGTAAAGGTAGTTTGGCATCAGGATAAATCATCCGGCACACTTTATAACTGCACCACACAGCCAGAAAGATGAGAACCACAGTCACTGACACCACCAGAAAACTCGCCAACAACAACACCGCTATGAACCAGCTCTCCACCTCATCTAACACAACAACAAAACAACAACATTACACCACACATTCACCATAGAAAAGAACACTACAGCCAAAACCACTCTTTGATATTTCCATCTCCAGTCAGGTCTGAAATCAGAAATGAGAAGATCTCCGGGAATTAAGCTGAATGTGCTGAAGACTGTTACACATTTACTTTTATTCATTTGGCAGATGCAGCCACTTACAAGTAGGAGACCATAAACATTTGGTCGACACGCTAAATAGTAGCATTAGTTTACAAGGCCGTGATGATATTGAGGATTAAAGCTGGAGTAAACCAAGGAGAGAATCAACAACAAGGGCAGACAGACAGACAGACAGACAGACAGACAGACAGACAGACAGACAGACAGACAGTTATTGATTAGTCACACAAATGCAGAACATTGGGGTGGAGTGTGGGGAACCACAGAGGAACAATGTGCCAAGGTTTTTGCAAGTTATTATTTACACAATAAAATATTTTTTCAATCTTATCCGACAAACTGATGATTTATTGTATTATTTGAGTATGAGTAAATAAAAGCTGGTGCTGCAGGTGGGTTATTTTTGAGGGTGATAGAAAAACACTTTCCTGTTGCTCAGTGGTCAGAGCATAGCGCTAGAAACGCCAAGGTCATAGGTTGGATCCCAGAGGATTGCACATAGTCAGAATACAAATGTATAGGACATGTAAATGTATAGTGCAATCTAAGTCGCTTTGGATAAGAGCGTCTGCCAAATGCATACATGTAAATAAATAAGAGCGACTGAAGGGAGAAAGTGTGAAGTCTCACCGCTGGCCGTGTTGGTCACACAGGTGACATTGCTGAAGTCACTGATTGTAATGATGGAACACAGAACTGCCACCTGAACACAGTAGGTCACCTGCGGCTCCAGAAACGGTAACATGATTCTGTTCTGCTCTCTTATTAGTTCCTCCTGTGCAGAAAACACCAGAAATAAAACACACACGAAACACCCCTTACAGAGACATCATCTGCTGAAGCTCCATTCATCTGACCACAAACTACAGTCACGTGTGAGTCCTCATAGTCTTTTTAGTTTTAGTACGAATCCGTCTCCCTAGAAAGAATTTGAATCATTTCATTTTCCTAGTAAACATAATTGACCCCCACGCCATCCTATGTGATCATGACTTTTTTCTTTCAGCTGGAAACAATGTGAGTCATTTTGAAAGATGTTCTGGCTCTTCACAGCTCATGGCATATGAGAGTTGTTTCCAAACTGCTTTAGGAGCTCTAGAAAGCGCACATATATCCACCATAAAACCGATTCATCCCACTGCAGACGCATTATCATCGACCTCTGAAGCAAAACAATAATGCAGCACATTCAAGATCACATCAGAGCGTCTGTAAACAGAACGCTGGCTCGAGTGTTTTATGTTTCACAGACGGAATAAACAAACCTCTTTGGGTGAACTATTCAGAACTGAAAGGAACACCTCCATCAGACGCTGTATATGAGCAGATAAAATTACCTTTGTCACTTCTCCTTCTTTCCAGTAATGGATGAGGTAAGAAATACTGCCGAACACATCCCTCAGGTTCTTTATCTTCATGGGAGGATCAGTGATGTGAACTTCTGTTTGACCCTTTCTGCTCTTCAGCTCCACATGTGGCCCACTTATATTAGCTACACACACACACACACATGTTGGTATTGGTGGTTTACAGGGACGTTCCATAGACGTAATGCATTTTATAATGCACAAGCTGTATATTCTTTCCCCAAACCCTAAGAATCATTTAAACATTTCTGCACTTTTACATTTTCAATAAAAAAAAATGAGTATGTATATTTTACGTTTTTAAGTACGAAGACATTGGCATGTCCTCATAATGTAGGGGGCGTGGCCAAACACACGAATACACACAGCGTTGTAATGACTGTGCATCCTTATAATTTAGGTCAAAGCAGTGCACACACACACAAATAAGTTCAGCAATTTCAACTTGTATTATTTTTATACGATATATCAAGCATGAAATGATTTATAAAGCCAAGTTGAGTTGATACTTAAACATTTAAAGCATTTCAGTTATTTGACAGTGTGCTAAAGTGGGACACACGTTAAAGACAGAAATACCGTTGTGTGTCAAATTTGTCATGAAAAGTGTCTCACTTATTTTGTCGACTGCAAACTCTTTTGTCACCATCCAGTCAGAAGTCTCTCCATTGAGCTCCGTCTTAACACGAAGACGATATGTTCCAAAAGGGGTGGGGACGTGATGGGTGAAGTCACAGCTGTGTGAAGAGATGTTTGTACACACGCCCTCAAAAACCATCCATCCGCTACATGTACACACAAAGAGAGACATCAGCATTAACAATCAACAGAGATATTTCAGTAAATGAGACATAATTATCATTCAATATGAAAAAATAAAGAAATATATGATAGTGGTGAAATGACGATATCTCATTGTTATGTATTTTAGAGCTGAGGTTTGATGATATGATGTGTGTTTATTCACCCGCATGAATTTGAGAGTGATTTATTTCTTTTTATTTTGTGATTTCACTGATGTAAGAAGTTCTCATTTAGCATAATTTCATTATTAATTTAAATAGATTGTTAATGATTTTTTTTTCAGTGACAGTCCTAATAACAATATTAAACCTTTAAAAAAAACTAATGTTGTTTTAAATTGTTAATGTTTTGGGAATTAATCCGTTTTTATTGTATCAAAGTGAGATAATAACATGACAAAAGCACAATTACAGTAAAATGAACCCCAAACTTAATAATTCAATATATGAATAAATGAAAGTAAGTCTTTATAAAGTCATGTGATGTGATGGATGTTGTAAAGCGACACAGATGAAGTATGAAGTGAAGTGACCTCATTTCAGCAGTGTATTTCAAGAGTTGATCTGAGATGTTTTTTGGGGGGTCCCACATCAGCTGTAATCCCATGTCTGATGATAACACTCGCACATTTTCAGGCATAGGTATTTTCTCTGAGAACACACACATCAACATAACAAAGACACATTTTAATAAAGCTAAATCATTAACAACATACAATAGCATATTAATGTCATTTTTCCATATAGCAGATTTAGAGTGCATTTAAACTGTATGATTGATCAACATATGTGTGCTATACAAAACTTTACCAATAAACATACAGATGACAAGTATCTAACAAGACTTCCAGGACCTTTATTACTGTAAAACTACATACATACATACATACATACATACATACATATATATATACATATATACATACATACATACATATACATACATACATACATACATACATACATACATACATACATATATATATATACATATATACATATATACATACATACATACATACATACATACATACATACATACATATATACATACATACATACATACATACACATACATACATACATATACATACATACATACATACATACATACATACATACATACATACATATATATATATATACATATATACATACATACATACATACATACATATACATATATATATATATATACATATATACATACATACATACATACATACATACATACATACATACATATATATATATATACATATATACATACATACATACATACATATATACATACATACATACATACATACATACATACATACATACATATATACATACATACATACATCAGTTGTTTATACAGTATGAATACAGGCCTACATTCTCATCTGAGAGTTTCTACAAGCGCTAGATATCATATAAGTGTGTTTTAAATGATAAAACAGCCCATTAAACGGCTTAATTACACACGATTCGACTGAATGTGTGTTGAGATGTGACAGTAAAAGACTTTTGTCTCGTTGTGAGTTTAATGTGAATCATGCAGCAGGAAGTGGAGTTCTCGTTTACTGTCACACACACAACAGGTTTCCCCTCTCACCACTGACGTCATCAACACGTCCGAACAGTAAAAAGTGTCTTAAATCTCATATACACAAACAGAAGATGTTCGTGTCCTAACTGTAGTATATTCAAGAGAAAGTCTTACCTGAGCTGATGAGGCCGATATAAAGTAAAACTGAAGACAGACGAGAGAACGCGCTGAACGCCATGATCACATTAATATCATTCGTGTGTTGAAGAGTTGTGTGTAAAATCCTCATAGAGTTTGTGTTCTTCAGTGTGTGTGTGTGTGTGAGTGAGAGACGGAGAGCGCGTGCACGAGAGTACGTGTATCCGCGTGTGTGTGTGTGGAGGAGGAGTCAGAGAAGAAAAGCGAAAGAGTTTTAATCTGTGTGTCCGGGAACTCCGCGAGCACGACACGTGTGTCAATAATACACAAACACATGTCTACACAACAAACACAACTCCACACTATCCCTTACAGAGAAGCCTGTTTATTCAAGTGTGTGCTGATATTTCTTCTAAAAGTATACATTCCGTGACGTGTATTAGTACATCAGGACCAGTATTCATCAACAATCTCTGCGCAAAGAGCTGCTCCAAGTGTCACAATTATAAGAAAATGATTAGAACTGTGTGCGTTTACCCTTACAGAAGAGATCCTAGTTAAGAAAAAGTCATTCTTAACCCTTAAAAGAGCTGTTAAGGTCCAACATTAGCGAGGAGTGGCGAGACTCAAGAGCAGCAGAAGAATGGACGAAACACGAAAAGTGAGGAGAAATGTGTGCAATACATGACAATTTCCATTTTACTTTCAATGTTTATCAGAATTCTGCTGTAAAATCACACCGCTTAAAGTCAAACACACCCACTGATTCACTCTTGATTCATTCTGTATGAAAGCGAGCTGCATGTTACATGTGCTGTTGTAACAGTAACAAACAAACAAACTGACCCTTTATCTCAACAGCCAGATATTCGGGGCCCTATGGAAAACAAAATTTCTGGGCCCCCTACAAATAGGAAAATAAAAAGGGGGTCTGCTCTTCTGGGCCCTAAATCAGCCTGGGCCCTTAGAATCGTCCTAACCTTCCTCCCCTTTACGGCGCCCATGGGTGGTGGTCTAGCTTTAGTTTGAACCAGTAACTTTGTATTGGTACCTAATGTATTATTGCTCCTGTATGAACTATCGCTTGTTGCTCCCTAACTCTTTGTAAGTCGCTTTGGATAAAAGTGTCTGCTAAATAACTCAATTTAAATGTTTTGCGTGTGCGATTCAGTTTATAACCATCAGCAGTTCACACTGGAATCTAATATTGGCCACATTTTTAAATAGTGTGAACAGCCAAACAAAGAAATTGAATCGGAATAGAGCATCATGGCATGCAGTGTGAACGTGGCTGTAGAGACACACTAACATCTCCAACACAACACAGAAATAGAAGAAATCATCACATGAACATATTTAGCGCCTGGAGAACAGCAGCTGTGCAGCAGAGATGATCCGGTTCTGTCACAACCTTCTATTGTGATCACACACACAATTACAGCAATTACACAAACCTATTGTGTCACTGTTCATTTTCTATGAAATACGTTGACATTGGTAAATGAAAAATAAAGAATATATGTGTGTGTGCGTGTGTGAGTATGGTAAAAAAGAATAAAATACGTGTTAAATTTAAAACTAATGACCCTATAGCCCATTAAAGGAGTGGTGCAACGGTGTGTCATGAATTCTGACTTCTTTACAATGTTAAACATGTAATGTAAATCAAACATGTGTGAAACTAAAGCTGATTTTCTTTATACACACACAGATCAGAAACATTTACTTCAAATCTATTTCAAGTACACGTACAGCTCCTGTAAATTTCAATGACACAAGTGTGTACTCAAAGTGCAAAAATGATATATAGTACAATTGTATATAATATAAAATATTTAACATATAAAATATATAAAGTATAATGGCGTTGCTGTCCTTCCAAAACCTCAGATGTCCAAATTCACTGTTGGAATAAACACTGCACTTTATAAATGATTAAATACTCTGTTGTCAAAGCACTTTTTAATACTTTGTCTGGGTTAGATATTTGCAAAACCCATCCAGTGAAAAACATTAAGGCTGACTACTAATAATAACAATTTATGGCAACAATCACGAAATATTGAGATATTCAAGGTTTCAGAAGGACAGCAGCGATATATGAATAAGATGTGATTTAAAGAACAAAACTTAATAAGTTTACTTTTAGTGTTAAAAATGTCTAAACTAGAAGTTTAGACTGAGATTATAGTTCACACTGAGAGTGCACTACAAAGTGTTCTTTCATCAGTGTGTTAAAGTATTGAACTAGTCAACCATCAGTATGAGCTCACTTGTAGTATAGTTGCCGTGCAAATAAAAAAATGTAAACGCGTCGTCAAAGTTTCATGTTAAAATTCAAGGGTTTGCTGTTTTTCAATGTCTGCATGACTGTCTATATCTACTGCCTTAAGAACACATGTATAGCACATATTTTTATATAAAAACCGAGTATAAAACTGGAGTAAAGAATGTAATTCAATAATTGTATAATCACCCACCACGTTTTTGTATTTGTGTTGTTGCCCCCTTCTTTATTTATTATATATATATATATATGTAGGTACAGTTAGGGAAACAAGTATTTGATCCCCTGCTGACTGTGTAAGTTTGTCTGATTACAAAGAAATGAAGGATCTATCTCTATGGTAGGCTTATTTTATCTGATAGAGACTGAATATAAAAAAATCAGGCAAGAAAATTATATTTTTATAGGGTTATAAATTGATTTGCATTTCAGTCAGTGAAATAAGTCTTTGATCCTCTACCAACTAGCAAGAATTCTGGCTCAACAGATTGGTTATGTGCGTATGGACCACAGATATGTCCTGTCACTTTAAGACAGAACTTCTAAATCAGCTTGTTATGTTTATAAAAGAATCTGTATCTTCAACCTCTCCAACACCATGATCAAGACCAAATAGGTTTTAAAGGATGTCAGGGACAAGATTGTAGACCTGCACAAACCTTGAATATGCTACAGACAGAAGCTTGGTGAGAAGAAGACAACTGTTGGTGCGATTATTTGGAAATAGACGAAATACAAAATAACTATCAAATGCTCTTGTTCTGGATCTCCCTGCAACATTTCCCCAATGGAGTAAACATGATCATGAGAAAGGTTAAAGATCAGCCCAGAACTACACTGAAGAAGCCTGTTAATGAGTTCAAGACCACAGTTAGCAAGCAAACCATTGGTAACACGCTACGACACAATAGATTGAAATCCTGAAGCACCCGCAGGGTCCTCCTGCCACAGAAGACCCGTCTGACCCGTATGAAGTTTAACAATGAACATCAAACGATTCAGAAAAGGCTTTGGCAAAAGTGCCAAGTGTTTTTATAAAAAAAAAACTTCAAAGTACAATTTTATTAAGTACAAAAGAAAGAATTAAAAAAATCAGAAGCACATTCCTGAGCACTTGAGGATTCAGCTCATACTGTGTTCACTACTTCAGCTTTTATAGGGTAAAGACTTTAGTTTTCTTGTGAAGGACTTGAGTGACTGCTGTGGGTGACAAGGGAGATATCATCCGAACAGAATAACACTGAAAAATCACAGAAATATGATGAAAAGCTAAGTTTTCCATGAGTTACTGACATGATTATGTGTGCTTGTCAATAAGAATATATACGTAAGCCCCAAAACAACACATGCAGACTGAAGAAACAAAGACACTATCACAGACATTTGTGACGGCGTGAAGCTGAAGAACTGTGTTCCAATCATTCGTGTATAGAATCTGTTCTACATCTAACTTTATTCCATCCATCCATCCATTTTCTACCACTTATCCTGGGCCGGGTCGCGGGGGCAGATATATAGTCCCTCCAGTGTGTCCTAGGTCTTCCCCGGGATCTCCTCCCGGTGGGACATGCCCGGAACAACTTCCCGGGGAAGACGTCCAGGGGGCATCCGGAAAAGATGCCCGAGCCACCTCAGCTGTCCCCTCTCGATGTGGAGGAGCAGCGGATCTACTCTGAGCTCCCCCCGAGTGACCGAGCTTCTCACCCTATCTCTAAGGGATCGCCCAGCCACCCTGCGGAGAAAGCTCATTTCGGCCGCCTGTATCCGGGATCTTGTCCTTTCGGTCATGACCCACAGCTCATGACAATAGGTGAGAGTAGGAACGTAGATTGACCGGTAAATCAAGTGCTTCGCCTTGCGGCTCAGCTCCTTCTTCACCACGACAGACCGGTACAGCGACTGGATTACTGCAGAAGCTGCACCGATCCGTCTGTCAATCTCCCGTTCCATCCTTCCCTCACTCGTGAACAAGACCCCCAGATACTTGAACTCCTCCACTTGAGGCAGGGACTCTCCACCTACCTGAAGTGAGCAAGCCACCCTTTTCCGACTGAGAACCATGGCCTCAGATTTTTGAGATGCTGATTCTCATCCCAGCCGCTTCACACTCCGCTGCAAACCGTCCCAGTGCTTGCTGAAGGTCCTGGTCTGATGGGGCGAACACGACGACATCATCCGCAAAGAGCAGAGATGAAATCGTGTGGTCCCCAAACCCGACGCCCTCCGGCCCCTGGCTGCGCCTAGAAATTCTGTCCATAAAAATTATGAACAGAACCGGTGACAAAGGCCAGCCCTGCCGGAGTCCAACATGCACCGGAAACAAGTCTGACTTACTGCCGGCAATGCGAACCAAGCTCCTGCTCCGGTCGTACAGAGACCGGATAGCCCTTAGCAAAGGGTCCTGAATCCCATACTCCCAGAGCACCCTCCACAAGATGCCGAGAGGGACACAGTTGAATGCCTTCTCCAAATCCACAAAACACATGTGGATTGGTTGGGCAAACTCCCATGAACCCTCCAGCACCCTGGAGAGGGTATAGAGCTGGTCCAGTGTTCCACGACCGGGACGAAAACCACACTGTTCCTCCTGAATCCAAGGTTCTACCATCGGCCGGATTCTCCTCTCCAGTACCCTGGCATAGACTTTCTACATCAAACTTTATTAAATTCTGAAATATTTTCATGAATGAAATCTTTCCGTTGAGGTTGAAATGTCTATTGATTATAATACTTGCGTTCAGAAACACACACTTGTGTCTGAAGAAACACTGTTGGTTTGATCTGATCTCAATCAGATGTATCCGTAACAACACATCCACACAACACTCATGAACATAACCTGAAACAATAAACAAACGGCTTAAAAACACTCAGCTTGACACTCTAACAGTCACATTGACTGGCTAAAAGAAATGTTTCAAAGAATGAAATCAGTCAAAATCATCTTTCATTGGCTAAACACAATGTCAATAAACACAGCTGAAATGCCTTTATACGCTGACAGGCTGCTTTCACCAGAAAACCTGTAACAGAGGTGAGACAGCACCCACACAACAGCTGAATATCAGATACTGTCGCTTTGCTTATAATAAAGAACAAAGCACATTTAATGCTTTGTCTTTTGGATCAAATCATCCCCCCGAGCACTTCTATTCAATTAAAAGCACTAGGATCGACTCAAGTACTCTGAATATTCCTCCTCGCTCTCCTGCTCACAGTCAGACATGTGCATGTTGACAGGCATGTCAAACGAGTCGGCGATGAGCTCAAACTCATGTGAACTACTGCACGATGTGTCGTGATGTAACATGACTGAACACAGATTGACGTCGTCCTCCTCCTCCAGCGCAGCTCCGTCGGGCTCGTCCACACACTTCATCAGTGCTGGTGTTTCTGTGAGAAGAGGATGAGAATCACTGAGACCGTCTCCCTCAGAACCACTACAGCCGGAGCTCTGGACGCCCGCCGAGGACTCGTGGACCCCTGAACTGGGCTTCAGCGGCGACCCACAGCCACAGGATGATTCTGACACAAAAGCAGAAGACCAGGACGTGTCTGGAGCTTGAAGAGGTTGTGTGGCTAGTCTCTCGTACATCACGCCGTCCTCTTCAGCGTCTCCATCTGTCTCTTCATGTTCATCCGTGTTCTTCTTCATGGTGTGGAGAGCGTCTGTGTCGTCTGTCAGCGTGCTGATGGATTCAGAGGGGAGGTGGAGAACACGGTAGACTTGATGATGATTCTTAAAAGACTTCTGCAGAAGAACACAATGGGGTTTTATAGTTCTGTACACTGATTTGTTTGGACACTATCATCACTAGCATACATCAAGTCATTTAAATATTTCACTTCTGTTCATGCAAACTGTTGTTCAAACTAACCTGCCCCGAGAAACATCTTCATATTGTTCATATCGGGCAATGTTTCTGGTTTATTAAAGGAGAAGTTCACCCAAAAGAGCTTTTCAACTAGACTTTACCTTCTTCCTGTTTTTAACACTGAATCTATTACTCTTTAAAATATGCTTCCGTCAATCTGAGAAAACCATTTATTTTATTCACATGTTTCTTAAATGGAAGATGGATGTATTTTTTAAACAGTTACAGGACTAAAAGTAACACGGCTGAATTGTTGACATAAAATGAACACATACATGAAAATGAAGCCTAATGGGGAACATGCTAATAACATGAGGACAACTTCTTGTGATTTGCCAAAAATATTTCATTAAATAAACAAAGAACTTCCAAGAAATAATTTAGGAAACAGAGCAAGCAGTATGTTGAGATTGACCCTCTCCAGCCATAGCTAAAATATCATCAATAGAGAACATTCACTTCTGTTATTCACATGACCTTCAGAAGACCAAGATGATGATGTTAAATATGTCTTGTGGAACATTTTCAGGTTTTCAGAGGTGAGGATGTGTTAACAGTAACAGGACACGGACACTCTTGGTGTTTATACTCGTGTGTATTGAGGTTTAAATTCATGTTCTTGTTCGTCTGTGTGTGCACTTGACACACTTACCAGAACTTCAGGCAGATCTCCTTTTTGAAACAGGAAGTAAGAGAGAAGTCTTGGAGCGACGCACATGACTATCAGCACCATCAGCAGAAAGAGACCCACAGCTATCAGGACATCTGTAACTGCTCATCAACACATCATCATTATCATCCTCACGTTCATGAATGACTGATGTTTATATAGGGAGGAGATCATTGATTCCTTATTCTTAGGCACACTTACACAGACAGGGCTCAAGGCTAGTCCCAGACTCAAATGAATGTTTGACCAGTCCAAACTAAATACAACTTGCCCAGAAATGTCTTCAACGTATCAGTGCCATTGTTTTGATGAACACCATTCATGTTTTCTTCTAAGACGTTTCATCAATATCTTCTTTCAAAGCCAAGCCGTGTCTGTGAGTGTGTTTGAGTGAGGAACACAGCCGATGTGATACCTGAGATGTTGTCAGTTTTAGGAGTGGACACACACACCACAGGTCTGCTGGAGTATTTGTGATTTATGATGCTGACGTTCACACAGTATCTGCGGCCGGGCGTCAGGTCATTCACAGTCTGGTTCTGTAAGCTGTCGACTGTTTGATGAAACTGAGTAAACAAACATAAGACCATATTGACTCTTACATACATTCTCTGTATATCTGACAGTCCAGAGAAACCCTGTCACTCTTAGAGTATGTTTCTTATTCTCACATGTATTTATTCAACATCTGATGTCTGTCAGCAAACTGTTGTTGTTTAATGTTCTGTGCAGCAATATTCACTTCTTTTGCATGTGTTGTAAAAGAAGGAGGTGACTGTTGGTCAGTGTTGTGTTTGTCCAGCCCCTCCTGAACTGTGATTGGAAGTCTGAGTCATTTACGAACTGTAAAGCAGAGCCACTGAGAGAGAGAGTCGCGTCAACTCCGTTGACTCCAATGGAACTGTTTTTTCACAGCAGTGGCGGTTCATGGAGCCTCTCAATAGTTCCCGGAAGTTACTAGTTACGCATGGAGCTGCAACTAAACAGACCAACTGAGGTCAACTTTTAACCCATTTAAAGATGAAACCCATTTAATGAATCAAAAAATGAAAGAAATAAAGCATTTAAAGAGAAAACATAACCTCCTGGAACTATCTGAAGGCTCCATGAATCACGTGACGCTCCAGTGTTTTGGACTTCCGTTGGCAGAACTCTCTCTCTCTCAATGGCTCTGCTGTAAAGCTGAACAGGAAGGAAATGCTGAACAGACGGTGCGTGTTAAAAATGTTCAGTGTCAGCCGTTGGCTTTTTAAGAAACACATGCACTGTTTTTCCTGGTTACTGTATTCTCAGATGGTGTCAGTAGTGTGTACCTCAGGTCCATCCTCACTGGTGATGGTGAGTCTGTACTGAAATGTTTTATAGATGTCATGAAGAGCAGGAGAAGGTGATCGGAGGCTCACACGCAGAGATGTGTTATAGACGCTGACAGACACCAGCGGAGACTCCAGCGTGGCTTCAAGAGAACATTAATATTAAAACCAAAACTCAGTCAATTCACTTTCTGGATTCAGTGCACACTAACATGATGATGAAAATACATGTAATGCTTAATGTTTCCTTTAAAGAAATGATACAAATAATAAGTCATTTATAAATAGAAAAAAGTACAGTATGTCCGAAGATCAAGATGAAGAGATTACAATGTGTCCTTATAAAGTATCTTCACAACCAGCAACATCAACATGAATGAGATTTCTCCTGCTCAATGTCATCTGTCTTTACATTATTCTCTGTAGATTCTCTTTAAACCAGAAACACACATCACGTCTCTCATCTTCCTGAGGTAAATGTGTAAATAGTCAATCATTCATGACAGATTTCATCTCATCATGTATTTCAAATATATACTTCCAGTTTCTTTTTTTAGTGCTAAACGCTCCTCGTGTGTGCAGATAAATTTGCCAGATCTGACATTTCTGATCACATGCTCGTCGTACAGAAAGTCACTTTCTAAGGTTGATTTGAGCAAGAATGTTTAGTCTTCTGGAGTGTTTGTGGATATAAAGTGGACTCATGGGAATTCACGGGAAGGATCATATAATGTTGAACAGTAAAGACTTTCAAACTCTCATGTCTCTATTTTCCTATAAACGTGTCCAGGCTTTATGTCATGTCCATTTCCAGGAGTTTGTATTGTGTCTTTTTATCGTGTAGATGTTGTACATACTGAATTATTGCTTGTGGTTCCTTCTGCTCTGTTCAATCTGCTCTCGCACTACCCGTCTCAGACACAACCCATTACCTTCAATGCTCATACATTGATCTGTCAGTGTGCATTTATTTGATGAGGAATTTTCATCATCTTGTTTTGTTATAGACATTATTTTATGTGTACCTAAGGTTGTGGGTTGGATCCCAGGGGATTGCACATGCCTAAGAATAAATGTATAGGATAAAGTAATGTAAGTCGCTTTGGATAAAAGCATCTGCCAAATGCGTAAATGTAAATGTAATTTGCTGAAAAAAACATTTTCTACATACTTCAGCATTTCTCTTGCGTCTCTACTGTCTGTAATAATATGTATTTACTGTAAAACTATGTAGTTTGAAAAGCACTAATATATGTTATAGAAATATATGTTTTTTCAACATGCAAAAAGGTAAAAGTGAAAGAAGCGAGAAACGCAACACAATACAAAATCGCGACACGTTTCATTTTTCCAGTCTGACTGTTAACGTGTCCTGTCATGTGTAACGTTGTGTAGACACTTTTGTAGAGTAACACAAGTTTTATTCTGTGAGTGTCTCTTACTGTTCTCGACGGGTTTGAAGGGTCTGCAGAGAGCCGGGGGTGACGTGTGGTTCCTCAGGACAGCAGATACGTTTGTGTAATAGATTACAGTTGCGTCAGAGAACGCTTCTGTTAGATTACACAGCAGAGGAGACGTCACCTTCTCACAACCCTTCACCAGCATCACACTGTGATTGCTGAAATACACAAACACACAAATTCTTTCCGTCAATAAATCAGGACAACTGAAAGTTTCAGTTGAGATGCAGCACTCTATGTTGTTTGAAGCACAATATTCGAGCAACAAAATATATATTTACACAATGTACAGGACACATTTACTCAACACAACTGAATTATGAATGACTTTTTGCTAAAGTCTACATTAGTTCAGTCTAACTTATGCTTATTGTTTGCTATCGTTGATCACCATCCAGCAGCTCACAAAGTTCACGTGAACCATTTTGATATAATCACCAGATATTGCTCACAATGCTTTTCATGATCACAGCAACATACTGCAAACCTATTTGAGCTTTTGTACATTAGATCAGAAGGCCAGAACACTGATTCCATTCAATGTTAAATAAAGATAAAAGACAAACAGGTCAAATGAGAAACATCCTTTTGATGACATCATGAGATTTACACGTGCAGGCGGAGGTTAAAGGTCACGCTCAGAGATTATAACTTCACTTAACCTCCACTGGACGTGTCACGATACACTCATGATTTGATATATTTCACAACATTGGCTTCACAATTACAATAGATTACAATATTGTGAACGAACTTTTAAAATATAAATGAAATTGAAAGATTAATTGTCAAAACACTGTATGAAAAAGTGTTAAAGAATTGAGGTTTTAAGGATTCATGGGATATTTTATACAGTATGTAAGTGAATAAAAACAAAATATAAAACTGATCTTATAGTTGAGTGGGATTAAGAGAGAACTTCTTGAAACAGTAAAAGCACAAGAATAAGAAAAGAAGTCAAATATTATGTGGTGGCAGGTCAACAATGGGTTTAAAAAGATCACATAAATAAAGAAAAATAACAATACAACAAACAAAAAACTTCACAATACATATGTATGGTTACAGCCTATTTTTTCTGATGTCTCCATTCTTTACAAAAAGGTGTTTATTATGTTAAAGGTCCAGCATGTCATTTTTGTCACCACAGAAATGCAATATAATATACATTAATATGTGTTCAGAGGTGAATGAAGACCCAAATAAGCTTGATGTTCTTATTATCTTCGAATGAGTTATTTCTATCTTCAAACCTTCCACCTTCCATGTAATTCGGCATGTTATTTCTACAGCAGCCCTAAACCAACCAACTGCTCTACAGAATTCATTATGTAAACACGTTATGTCTTTCGGGAAAGAATTGAAAACGTGACGACACCTAATCCTCTCTTAAAGGAGCTGTATGTAATAATTTGACTTTATTCAATCAAAACAATACCTTAATATGTTTGTAGACATTTAGGAAACATGCTAAGTTCATATATTGGTTTGTCAACGATATAGCCAGTTATTCCATGCTGAAATGTGCGTTCCGTGTCAGAATGTCTGTTTTTGTTTTGGTCGATGTGACTCCGCCCACTAAAGATTTTCAGTTGCCAGTTGGCGACAATCACAGCATATTGCAGCAAACAAATGATCTGGGTCAGAGCAGATTCCACCCTTGCCGGTACTATTATGTTGCAAACTTAGAAAGGATTACTATCTTATTTTACAACTTATGAGGAGTAATATACAATGTTTTTACTATTATTTAAACGAGACATCAATATGACCTGTAAATGTGACCTCAGGAGGACACAACCTCTGAAACGAGCTGCTGAATGAGTTATATTTACAAAACCACTGCCAACATATACAGGATCAGACAAACTTACAGTGTAAGAGTTGATGCTTTCCATTACACTCCTGTAAGTTTCTGACGAGTCCTGTGAGCGTCGAGTCTGATGAGGGGAAAAACCCTCGCCAATATTTTGAATTTGGACTGCGATACCAATCTCAATCTTACATACAGCTCCTTTAAGCATCATTAATGCTCGTGTGTAGAACCTACGCTTTAGGCAATGATTAAGCAGTGATAGCGACAAGTAAACAGTCACTTTTGTTGCAGTTTGAGATAATAAATACAGAAGAACAAATAATTTACTTGCACAATACATTCAGAAATGCGTTCGGGTAAACATGATGCTATCGCTGAGAGGGAAGGGTTCAAACAGACCAATCACAGCTCTTGTGGTCCGCATAGAGTTGACGCGTTGTTACATTTTTGGAGAGGTGCACGTCAGGCTACGTACAGCCTACGCCAGGGGTCTTCAACTACTTTTCTATGAGGGCCAGATTCAAAAAGTATAAATAGGATGCAGGCCAGTTTTTTTACCATATTCTCATTTCTTCTGTTTCCTGTTATGTATTGCGTTTTGTTCCTTTTTTTATATTAAATTAAAAGGGATATTGTCTTTTTAATTGGATTTTATATTCCTTAATGCATTACTTTACCCCAAAATTACTACTAATTTACTGAGCCATAGTCCTCCACAACATCCAAGATGTGGGTGGCATTGTTTTTTCAAGAAGATATTTATGAAGATATTTTGCTGAATTAATTCAAGTTAAATCAATAAAAGTAAAATTCATTCAACACAAAAGTAATCCTTGACCCCTGTGACGTGAAATTAGTGTTTTATAGAGCGATCCAATAGATCTGCGCAAGAAACTGAACGCTACTATCACATCTCTATATTATCACGATTGGTGAATTCCAATCGCATTCATGTGCCCCACGCACTCATAGGGCAGATCCTTTGTATAGTGTGAGTTCTGGGGGAGATGAACAACTGTTCTTTGTTAATATAGCTGTTATACATAATGAATGCAGTAATAAAATCAACGCCGCTTTCCACTTATCTGAGACAACAGTTCACGTGGTGTACCCTTGCTGTGTAATGCATTGCTGATTATAACGTTGTAAGTAACATTAAGTTTCTTGGTCTGAGCGATCAAATCGCTTTATAAGACGTAAATCATGAGCAGCTGGAATGACTTTCGTATTGAATGCAGCAGCGTTTTGGACTTTTAAAGATGCGGCGTCTCAGGAGGACGTGCATTTAAAGCAGATCGTTTTTAAAGTCTCTCCACATATTTTAAATGTTAAGGTGGGCCAGGTAAAGATGATTGACGTGCCGCATGTGGTTGACTAGCCCTGGTCTATGCCGTAGGTCCTGCGAACGACCATAAATAACACTGTAGTCTCTATAGTGAGGAGTGGTGGAGTGAGCGGTTGGTTGCAGTTCGCAACTTCACAACTAGATGCCTCTACAAATGACACACAGCACTTTGAACCCTCATGTGCAATGAATGGTGTTCTCAGCAAATATATTTCAGTGAATATGTGTCATACCTGGTTGAGCGCATGCTGACTGTGTAGTGAACACCAGCAGGGGTGTCTGGTCCCAAACTCCAGGACAATAAGTGAACAAAATATTCAGATGATATGCTCAGATTTACAGGAGCAGGGATGTCCATACATAAGCCTGAGAGAAACACACACATGATCACACATTATCTCTCTCTCTCTCTCTCTCTCTCTGTAATCTTATCCTTCAGTCCTGGCAGCAGAATAAATCTACATTTATTCATAACTGTTTTATAATATACACATCACAATCTAAACTGAAGCACTGGATTCTTAATCGTCAACAGATTTGTTATTAGTTCTTTTACAAAAAATCTATTCATTAACATATTAAAAATCTGCAGTCGTCAGTGAGGTTGTGTTCAATTCAACAGTTCTTCAGTGTGACCAATGTAAGTGTTAAGTGTACATACCCACAGGAACAACACAGTACAGCATACAATACTTACTATACAATATTATAATGCTAGTCCACTATGCTACAGTAGTTTACATTCCTGTAGTAAATACTATAGTATTATTTATAAAAGTGTGTAAGTACTAACTTATATGAATAAAATCATGTCGTCACTTTACATGTTTGACAGTGTAGCGTCAGGAAACACAACTTGTTTTCTATGTCTTCATGTGTTTCTATCTCACGGGAGCATCTGGTGTAAATATGAAGTGATACTCACTCGTGTGAATGAGAGATATGAAGATGAATATCTCTGTCTTTACACACATCATATATGACGATTGACAGTAAACACGCGTTAAATCTCCTCATGTCTCCTCAGCGAATCTTTTCATTTACTCTTCTGATGATCTTCCACACATGAATCTCACTCGTCCTATCGTCGAGTTTGACTCTTTCTTCACTTTGATTTGCCTCGATTCATTATATCAGTGTCGTTCACATACTTTTACTTTCTGTTGCTTTGTTTCCGGTTTCCGGTGGCTGGTTGTTTAACTTTATTTCCAGCAGGTGGCGCGCGATCCCTTTAATAGACCCTTAAATCACAGTCTCACTGACCTCATGTTTACATTCTGTGTGTGTTTATGTTTGTGTGCGTTCACACACTTGTTTGTTTGTTTTGATGGATAAGTAAATAAACGGCTAATTCACACGGATCCAACATTAGTATGTTATTACATAATCAAATGTTTATTTGAACGCACATACTTGACCATTTTTCATGTGTTAAATGGAGTTGATGGATGTTTACTTGTTGTCCTAAAATCCCACAAACTGCATGAGAAACACCTGTAGTCTGACATTAGATGAACGTGACGGCTCTAAACATCTGTGCTATGGACAAGTGGATTAATCCTGGGTGGGGATCTTTACATCAAATATATACATTTCACTCCTATCTCAAACTCTTCCTACATGTTTTCACCGCAGGTCGGATGTTTCTTTTTTGCTATTATGAGCTCTAAATTGGCAAGTAAACATCATATTGCATCATTCAGATGAGACCAAGTGATGCTTCTGAATGAAAAGATCTCTTAAATACTGAAAAACAGCTGCATCCATGACGTCAACTGGTGCACTTTCTGTGTCATGTGGTAAAACCAATGTAAAACAAGAAAATGCTTTTTACTATTACTGTTACTAAACCTCTTTTAAGAGTGATAGCCGGTTTATGAATCTGGGAGCAGATTGAAGAGCTAATGTCTGTAGAAGCTTTTCCTTGTTGTGCTACAGAGTTCTTAAATAGAGTTCCAAGTAGAAACCTGTTTAATTAAAATGAGACAGAAAAAGTGGTTCAACCAGATTAAAGTCATTTGATTCATTCCTCTTCTTCTGCGTTCTTTACAGATTCTAGTTGAGTCACATTCACAGGATCTGCAGATGATTATCAAGATCTCTGGTTACAACATCTTACAATGACGAGTGGATTCGATCGGCAACATTTCAGTGATGTTTCAAAACAAGACTGTTTTATTAAGAGACTTGAATGTTAAAAACACCTCATTCATTATTTTAAGCAAAAAGAATCGAAGGCATCCTTCAGAAATACTGCCATATTGTTGATGGAAATTCTCACGTTTTGTGAAACCACCTTGTTTGGTTTACTTACGTTATTTGCTAGTTTGGGCTGATTTGTGTGTTCTTCAGGTCACACGTTTTCAACATTGTCATGTTTTACTATAAACAGCAAACGTTGAATCATCCCTGTGCTGACCAATCATTTATGTTTCAAGGTGTGATTTCATGACAGTGAGACTTTCTCTAGAAATGGCTGGAATGTTTAAGGAACAGCACATGAACAGCCTAAACCAGCACAAACCAGCATCAAAACATACCCAACAAGCATATGCTGTATTTTTCAACAGGTCTGAAATCAGGTCTGTATGGTTATCATAAACTGACACTTTGTTGTACGACATAAAACACACCCACACTAGTCTACCTCAAAACCTCAGAGAAAGTCATCATTTTAGAATCTTTAGGCCTAACCGGTCTTGATTGCTAACAACTTGCTACAGACGTTTTCAGGGACATTATAAACGTCATCACTCATAAAAGTCTCACAAATATTAAAAATGCCTTATGTACACAATCCCCCCCAAAATGATGAGAGTAATCCGTATGATAATCATTTTCAAACATGCATAAATATATTTTTGAGTTTTCAGGATTATAAGTAATGATAGATGTGCCACTTCAAATTGACTCTTCTGTCCTCGCGGCTTAAAGAGGAGGAGCTAAAACACAACCAAGACAGCGCAGATTCATTGGATGCGTTCGACTTCATGCAGCGATGCGCACACCGATCGGCCTATGACGTCACAGTATCGCGAGAGTATACATCCACATGCTTTCGAATAACCAGTAGTAAAATCACACGGCAGGGTAACAAACAAAGGAACTCTGTTGTTATCAAAATATAAAACGTCTAACGACACGAACATGACTTAAAACTATACACGTCACCATGGTAATTATAGATTCAACCAAATTACTTTAGATACTTGAGTTTTACTACGATAAAAAAGAAACACATATAAAGGACCATAAGAGAGTAACATTTCTAATACAGTTACGCATTTGACGGAGGTTTATCTAAAGTGACGCACATTGTGTTGTTGAACCAGTGCCCTTTGCGTTATTATAGCGCCATGCTCTAACCACACAAAGGTTTTAAATATTATATTATATATATGTTATTTAAGTGAATAAGATATCAAGTTTTTATGTTTATTTCTGTTCAGTCAGTACTGTAATAAAGAGTGAAAAGAATTTGTGTATGTGTGTGTTGCAAGTTATTCACGAACGCAAATATTATTTATTTCATTTCTATTAATCTTGAAACCGTTTAAACACATTTGAAGTATGTAAGCTTCATTACTCCTGTGTGTGTGTGTGTGTGTGTGTGTGTGTGTGTGTGTGTGTGTGTGTGTGTGTGTGTGTGTGTGTGTGTGTGTAATATGTACACAACTATCACAAGGAATCCAGGAAGGATGCTGCTGAGTTTCGTTTAGCTTCAGCTCAACTCTTTCTGTGGAATAGAAACCAAACACATTCATGTGTCACGTCTCGATGCTTTAAATCATTCAGTCCATCAGAAGCATCACGAGCGCACACTGAAGGTAAGAGAAACACGAGAAACATCTACATTGTAATGTTATACTGACTTTCTTGGTGGCCATTAGAACCTTAATTATTATATTTCACCTTTCATAGTAGCTTATTAATTAAGTGTGTTTTTTAAGAAAGCTGCTTAGTAATGTCATAATTAAATTTAAATGGCCCTCAAACAACAAAAAGAGGCTTTTCTTGAACCGACACAATTATATTAAAGGAGCGCATCGTCTTCGGTTCGGACGCTGAGCACAAACTAGTGATGGCAGGTTCGCGAACGAATCGTTCTTTAGAGTCGATTCTTTTCAGTGCCGATCCGGTTCGCGTCTCCACTGAGCACTTAATCACAAATTACTTGAATTACTCATTTTTTACACTCAGTACTGAACTGAAGTGGGTGAAGAAGAACTACTGAGCACGAGCAGCTGATGTTGTGCTGTATACACAGAACCGAGAGTCATTTCCCTTCGGAATCGTTCGATTAAGAACCGATGATACTGCACATGGGTGTAATTTCTAAATCGAATAAAAAGCTTTCAGTCAGATATTTCCACAATATAAAACACATTGGACATATGTTTAGGTCTTTATAACTGCCTCACTGTATGTCCGTTCCGGTGCTGATGATGATTTGTTAACCGACAGAAGTGATTTATACATTTTCCGCTGACTGTTGCGCCACGGCGAGTGACGTCATTGCGTCAGGTCGTGAACGAATTGTTAACCCGGTCTTTTGAACCGGTTCATTGAGACGAACTATCCGAAAGACCCAAATGAATTAATGTAATTATTCAGTTAGTGAGATCTGAACTGGTTTATATTGTGAAGTTAACAGTGTTTCTGCTCAGTTTCTTTAGCACACCGACTGTAAAGAACAACAATGAGTTCAGAATCGAGGCACAAGAAGAAAAAAAAGTGAGTGAATGTTTTGATTATTTTACTTAAAGCTCACAATAAATATATGATTTAAAATGAAGTGTCTCTAAAAATATTGACACGTTATATTTCAAAGAGACACAAATTAAAAGAAAAAAAAGACTGCTAGTCCAATATATTTACAAATAAGGGTTAACATGCCAACACTAGGATTAAATAAACACATTGTTTATACATCTAGAACCTTCCTTTTAATTTGTATGTGTTTTGTGTACTTTGTGGTAACTCTCACATTGTTTAATATAGGAATAAATTTGGTGCAACATCGCCGCCATTTATTGATTATCTGAAAGAGATTTTAAGAAGGTACCCGGACGGGGGACAAATACTAAAGGTATGTCTATCGGATTGAAATAATTACTTTTATTTTATTTCTACTGCATAGCTTTCCTGTAGCTCAGTGGTAAGTTGTGGGTTGATCCCAGGGGATTGCACATTCACCTATGTACAGTTGTATAGGATGTTGCGATGTAAGTCGCTTTGGATAAAAGCATCTGCCAAATGCATAAATGTAAATGTAATAACTTGTAGAAGACATGGTTTGACACGTTTGAGGGTTAAGCATCTCCTGATGTTTCACAGTTTTTTTCGTTGTCTGTTTGAGGTTAGCATCTTTCTTCTACATCTAATGGTTATACTTGTGGTGTAATATCTCAGGAGCTGATCCAGAATGCAGATGACGCAGGAGCTTCTTCTGTAGTGTTCGTTCATGATGAGAGACATTATGGGACTCAGAGCCTGTGGAGTGAAGAGCTCAGAAAGTATCAGGGTATGAAATAACATGCCAATCTTTTAGAAACCAAAATATCCATGTGCCACTGATATCTGACATATGTACTGCCAACCTGATCTCCCACAAATTCATAACTATTTTAATTTAAAAACCTATGACTATCGGAAAAAATGTATACTGAAGCCCATCCCCTAACCCCGCCCCTAAACCTATAGCCCAATTAATAAGGAAGGCAAATGACAATCTCTTAAAATGCAAATGAGCTTCTGCTCCCCTCCCCGGATGCAAAATATGATGTAGAGGGGTTACACATGTGCTTTGGATGACAACAAAAACATATGGTGAAAAGCGCAATTAAATCTGTAACGCCCTATCCAATCAAAACCACTAACTGCAATAGAAATCACCTTAATGCCTTGTTCATAAATATGAATTAAACAGAGAAGATAAAAACTTAGATAGAACAACATATGCTGTGTGAAATGTTGGCCATTGATGATTACTCATGTGCATGCATATTACAAAGAGACATAAACACGGATATAAGGAAAAACATGCATTCAGAGTACTTGTATATTTCATACAGGTATGTAAAGATCAGTAACCAGGTGTTCCCTTTCTGTCAGTCTCTCGACATTGTGTCGAACCCACAGATGGGTTTCGCCCTTGAGAAACTATCCCTTCGACTTGTTTAGAAAAAGGCCAATGAAATTGCCGAATTAAATTTGCAAGCCGGACTCCACCCCTATATATCCGGGTATAAAACGAAGACGGCGTGCTGCATTCTGCATTTGTTCTTCGCAGCCTTCACAAATGATCGACTTTAAGCCTTCAACTCTACGTCGAATCATGCTGGATTCTCACGACGTGATGCAGCGGACTGGCCCTTCCTGCGGCAACTTCCCCTGGGTGTCTCAGCAGTTCCAGAAGTGTTCGATTTTCTTTCTCTGAAAGAGCAAATTTCTCCAGTGTGGCATGTCCCGCTGTTCTCATGGGTGCAATACAGTCATCGAGGAGTGGCTACCTCAAGTATTGGGTTTCCAGCACGCTGGGGTAGCCGCTGTGTATACGTTCTGCCCGCACCGCGGGCGGTTCACGATTCAGACGTCGCGCCACGGGACTCTTCCACCACCTCGTATGCATTCCGTTCCGTGACAGCAGTGGCTACGGCCCTGCCATCGGCCATGTCGAGCAGAGAGGGTGATGTGAGGATACTGCCTCTCCCAGTGCTCGCGGCCGGATAAATGGTGCCATGGGGTTGTCCCCGGTGCCGTGTTTCCAGGAAGTGCATGAGGAACTCAGTAAGACCTGGAAACGCCCCCTTTTTCTGCGTGTGCAAGTCAAACTAGTTCTGCCACCCTTTTTTCCTCGATGGTGGGGCAGCTACAGGATACGTCAATATCCCCCAGGTGGAACGTGCCGTCTCTGTGCACCACAGACGGCTGCCACCTGGGGGGCTCGATCTAGACCTGTCAAAAGCGTGTAGGTTTCGGCCTCTCTTATGTAAAGCTTACACTGCAGAGGGCCAAGCTGCCCCCTCTCTCTACGCTGTGGCTATCTTGCAGGTCCATGCCAAGGCGTTGAGAGAGCTCCACGAGGGTAAGACTGACCCATCACTTATGCAGGAATTCCGCATCGCCACCGAACTCGCTCAAGGGCGACCAAGGTGACCGTGTGGGCCCTGGGTCGGACGATGTCCATACTTATGGTCCAAGAGAGACACCTCTGGCCGAACCTTGCACAGATGAGTGATGCGAGAAGATCCGCCTCCTCGACACACCCATCTCGCGAGGGGGGGCTGTTTGGTGACAGTGTCAAGCAGCAGTTCTCGTTTCAAGCAGCAGTTTCATGTCTCGATTCTACCTCGTCATCACCTGTTCATACGGTTCCCTTTCAAGGGTCAGGCATATCAGTACAGAGTCCTCCCTTTCGGTCTGTCCCTGTCCCCACGAGTCTTTATGAAGATCGTGGATGCCGCCCTCACTCCCCTCAGGGAGTACAAGTAATGGTCTTCAGAAAGATTTATAGATTTGCCTGATATCTATAGACTGCTTGAAGGGGTATTTAAAGAAAGACACTACTGATAAACATAACAACATCGTATTCTCACCTCTTAACAGTTTAAAATAACCTGAAATCAAGAAATGATGTGCAACTTGATTGTAGCAGCATAATCGCTTTCCGAAGCTGCAGGAGCTGAGTGCGGAATAACTTGTGACGCGTCATTCATCTGTTACCATTGAATTTTTGAGTTTTATTTTTGCTTCACCAAAATCGTACAATACAATTCTTCTTTGCCGCTATTGGGAGACCATTTCAATTCACGGTACTTGATGTTGCTACGGTCAACAAAAATTTGTGTGTTCCCACACTCACCCCCTTCCTTCCTGGCTTCCTCTCCCCTAACAGGTGCTTTAATTATCACTTAATTAGTGACACGCCCAAATTTTCCCATGGCCATATGACATCACACATGAATGTTTACATGGCTCCTATATTCCAGCCCCTAATTATTATAATCTTAACAATAATTACATCCAATAAATACACATAGGAGACACAGACATTTTATACATCAATCATTGTCTTTGTAAAGTCCATGTAAAGTCCTTAATGCTTTGATGTCAATGAGTAATTGTAACTCGATTGTCATATCGAAGTGTAAAGTCAATATCTATATTGACCAGTCCAAAAAGCAAAAGGAAATCTTCTCCAAGGAAAGTTTCAGGCATCTGTTTCCATCAGAAGGCAGATTTTCGTGACTGGTCTGATCAAAAAATTGGTCTTAGTCTTCAGTTGCACCTGACGAACAAAACCTTTTTTGTCTGGAAAAGTTTGGATCACTTTCCCAATTATCCAAGAATTCCGGGGTGCCGAATCATCCACCAAAAGCACAATATCTCCTGGAATGAAGTTGCGGGTTGCAGTGGACCACTTCTGTCGCTCTTGCAATTGAGGTAAATACTCCTTTGTCCATCGTTTCCAGAACAAATCCGACATGTACTGTACTTATCTCCATCGTCGACGAGCATAAATATCCTCCTTTTGAAAGATTCCAGGTGGTAATATTGGTGCAGTTTTTAAAAGCAACAAATGGTTAGGTGTCAGTGCTTCCAAATCATTGGGATCAGTTGATTCCTTAGTAATGGGACGTCCATTAATGATTGCTTCTGCTTCGCATAAAACGGTATGGAGACCATCTTCATCAAGGGTTTGTGTTCTTAAGGTGGCATTAAGAACCTTCCTTACAGACCGAATTAGTCTTTCCCATGTACCTCCATGATGTGAACCAATTGGAGGATTGAAAATCCACTTGATTCCTTTCTGCAGAAGCATGTTATTAATCTGAGATTGGTTCCAATCTTCAATAGCTTGTCTTAACTCACGTTCTGCTCCATGAAAATTTGTAGCATTATCAGATCGTATTTCTAGCACTTGTCCACGTCTTGCGATGAATCGTCGCAATGCATTTATAAAGGAATCTGTTTCTAGTGATGGCACCACTTCTATATGAATAGCACGAATTGCTAGACACGTGAAGATAACACCGTATCTCTTAACGATACTTCTCCTGCTCTTAATTTCGAAGGGTCCAAAACAGTCAACTCCAACATAAGTGAATGGAGGTTTATCTGGAGAAACTCTATCCAGAGGCAGGTCTGCCATCTGTTGATACCCTGGTGCTGCCTGCAAACGTTTGCAGATCACACACTTGGACAATATCTTTCTTATGGCAACGCTAGCGCCAGGTATCCAATACTTTTGACGCAACCTCGATAGCATATAGTTTCGACCACCATGACCCACTTCTTCATGAATATGTTTGAGAATAATGCTTGAGATGTGAATGTCCTTTGCAAGTATAGCGGGATGTTTTGCTTCTTCGGGCATAGCTGCCCTACTCAACCGTCCTCCTACTCTTAAAACACCATCTCCAAGGACTGGATTGAGTTTATAAATGTGACTGTTCCTTTTCATTTGTTCTCCTTTTTGCAAAATTGAGAATTCATCAGGATATCTCCGTCTTTGACAGTAGCGAATAATATCCAATTCAGCTTTCTTCAGCTCCTCCACTGAAAGCTCCCTTTTATCACACTGAACCTTTGTCTTCTCCAATTCATCTTTCAGTTGTTGTCTTTGTTGATATTCATCCATTCCAGATTGTGTTGAAGTCATTTTCAATGATTTCCTCTTCTGGCTTAGATTTAAGAGTAACTGCTTAAATCTGATAATCCAAGCTACTGAGCTCTTTAACCGGCTCCAACTGGAGAAGTATTGGATAAAGTGTGTCATAACATCCTTCTCTAATTGTACAGTATTGACAGTGACACTTCTTTTCACCTCTGGATCCTCTTGTGAACATTCCCCCAGGTCAGAAGGATCAACAGGCCATTCCTTTTCAGGCTTTAGAAGAAACTGTGGTCCAAGCACCCAACTTCTGTTCTCTAGAAATGATTTCACTCTCAACCCTCTGGAAGCTACATCTGCTGGATTTACTTCAGTGCTCACATACCTCCATTGCGATGATCGAGACACCTTAAGAATTTCAGAAACTCTGTTAGCCACGAAAGTTCGATACCTAGAAACTTCATTTCTGACATATTTTAGTACAGAAGTACTGTCCGTCCAGAAGACGGAGTCCTGTAAGCACATAAACAGTTCTCTTCTCCACAACGCATCCATTCGACTTGCTAATGTTGCAGCAGTAAGTTCCATTCGAGGGATAGACACTGCCTTCAAAGGAGCTACTCTAGCTTTCCCCATTACAAAAGCGACATGCACTTGTGAGTTAATATCCTGCAAAAGCAGATAAGTAACTACTCCGTAACCATCTTCGCTTGCGTCAGAAAAGTGGTGCAATTGTGCTGTGTTCACCTCTCTGAAGCCCACGGGTTTAAAGCATCTATCAATCTTAAAGCTTTCCAACTCACGCAATCCATCCAACCAGTTGATCCACTCCTGAGCATTTGAAGCAGGAATCTTTTCATCCCAGCCAAGTTTCTTCCTGCACAAATCTTGTAAGATTTTTTTTGCACACAAGGTCACGGGAGACAGAATTCCTAAGGGGTCATAAACGGAACTCACAGTAGCAAGGATCCCCCTCCTGGTTGAAGGCCTCTGCTGCAACACGATTTTGAACTTGAAGGCATCACATTGTATACACCACTGTATACCCAGCACTCTCTCTACGGGAAGTAAATCTTGGCACAAATCCAAATCCTTCACAGTTTTTGCTCTTAATTCCTCTGGGATTCTTGCCAGCACATCTCGACTGTTACTTATCCATTTTGTCAATGTAAAACCCCCCTTTGCACAAATAGCTACGAGGTTGTGATACAGAGAAACAGCTTCATCCTCTGAATGTACAGAGACAAGACAGTCGTCTACATAAAAGCAATGCAAGATTGTGTCAATTACTTCGTTGCTGAAGTCTTTATTATCTTCTGCACACCTTCTGAGGGCAAAATTTGCACAACTAGGTGATGAAGTGGCTCCAAAGAGGTGCACGACCATACGATATTCTACCATATCTTGAGTAAGATCACCGTCTTGCCACCAAAGAAATCTCAGCAAGTCTGTATCGTCTTTTGGTACCCGCACTTGATGAAACATGGCTTCGATATCTGCCGTGATAACAACTCGCTCTTTCCTAAACCTAGTTATCACCCCAATCAGTGAACTGGTGAGGTCTGGACCCTGTAATAACTGGGTATTCAAAGACGTCCCTTGGAATGTAGCTCCGCAATCAAAGACAACACGGAGTTTTCCTTTTCGGGGGTGATAAACACCGTGATGGGGTATGTACCATACTTTAGCATCATTACGTTCCAAGTCTTTAGCTGGCACTCTCTCCGCATAACCTTTAGAAATAAGATCTTTCATGAAAACAGAATATTCAGAATGAAGTGAAACATCCCTTTTCAATCTTTTCTTTAGGTTCAGAGCACGCTGTTCTGCAATCATCTTGTTGTCCGGCATACAAACATCTTTATTCCTCAAAGGTAAGCCAATAGAATAATGACCCCCTTCTAACTCTAATGAGTCAGTAACCATCTCAATGAACCTGTGATCTTCTCTTGAGAACCCAACTTGTTCATTTTTACTACATTCAGGAAAATCAACCTCAAATTGCTGTTGCCAGAGTTCTCCCAAGTTTGAAACAGAAATCCTATTGATTGTAACATCAGGGTACTCCGAAGCTGAATATTTGGCCCGGTCTCCTCTTAATGGTCCATTTACTGTCCATCCCAACCTAGTTTTAATTGCATAGGGTCCATTATCAACACTGCGGATCACTTGAATCGGCTCCATAACCCTTGGGGCATTTATTCCTATAAGTAGTTCAATATCAGAGTCAATGTCAGGCAAATTGACACGTTTCAAATATGGCCATCCCTGCAAATCCTTTTGCTTTGGGATGTTTCCTCTATGCACGGCCATAGTCTCTTGTGTGTAGGCATCAGGTAACTCCCAAAAGTCTTCTTCATTCAAACCAGCTACCTCTAACCCAGAAGCAACATTGGTAGTTATAACTTTCTCCTCACCCATAGTACGCAAGAGAATATTTGTCCTTTTACCTGAAAGACCAAGTCTATTCATCAATCTAGACGTACAGAACACTGCTGTACTACCTTGGTCCAAAAAAGCATACGTAATCACAGTCTTGTTTCCTTTCTTGGATTTCACTTGTACAGGAACAATAGAAAGTTTACATTCAAGTTCACCAGCCCCAATATATCCACTGGACTGGACAGATTCAGGAGGATTGCCCTTTATGGTATCCATTTGTTTCCTTGCCTGTTTTGAATCGGTCACGTTTTCTCTTGTATAGATGTGAAGTATACTAGGGTGCTTAAGATTACACACTTTGCATGAAAGGCGATTTCTACAATCTTTACTGATGTGCCCTGTACACATACAGCCAAAACAAATACCATTCTCTTTTAAGAATGAAATCTTTTCACCTCTGTTCCAATAGAGGGCACAATTCCAAAGCATGTTCACATTTGCAAAACAAACAACTCTTGTTTCTGAATGAAACGGTTTCTTTTCTATTGGTTCCAATTTCTGTTTTCCTTTCCATTGCTGTAACAGTAGTAGCAAAGCTGCTTCGTTTAGTTTTAAGATAAGACTGAGACTTGCCTTTGTTTACTGATTTACTTCCTATTAAAGTTGAAACATCTTGTATGTTTCCGAATACTGGATCAGTCATTATTTTTACTTGTCTTTCAACAAAGTTAACAATGTCCCTTAAGGTAGCTCTTTGATTGACAGTTTCCTGCAGTTCACACACTGCCGCTCTCCATTTCTCCCTTAATTTGTATGGCAATTTCCTCACCACAGTCAACATATTAGAGGGTGTATCCATCTCACGCAAATACTGAATGTTTCCCATGGAGTTACAACAGCTTCTTAAGAAAAAACTATAATCTTGTAAAGCTCTGAGATCTTCACTTTTGATGTCTGCCCACGAGAGAGCCTTTTCCATATAGGCGGATGCAATTTTGTACTGATCACCAAAATGTTCTTGTAGTAAAGCTCTGGCCCTTAAATACCCAAGATCTGCGGGCATATGTTGGCAACTTTTTATAATCTCTCTTGGATCACCACTGGTATACTGTTCAAGAAAGTATAGGCGTTCGCTAGGACTTTCAGTTTTACTCTCCACGCCACTTTGAAAGGATTTCATAAAGGAGTGATATCGCAAAGGGTTGCCATCAAACACCTTAATTTCCCTTTTAGGCAAAGATGACAGACACTGTTGTTGAACCAGCAAAGACGTGATTTCATTTTGTTTGTCCATAATATGGTAAATTTGATCAGTATTTCCTGAACCAGAATTGTAACTGCTTCCATACTGGGCACTTACATTCACATTACCACTCTGAATTGAATTTGGAATTGTCTGGGGGTAAGTAATTTGAGAAATGTTCCCCTTGTTTGCAATTGCATCTGATGAAACCATTTGAAGAGTTGGAGTAAATGTTTTAGCATCAGCATTAAGAGTTTGGGTTGTCTGGTGTCCTTTATCAACATAAGAATTCATTCTATCAGAATGCTGTGTCAAATCACCATGCTCACTGGAACCCTTAAGAACGTTCACTTTGGCCATATTTGCAGCAATTTCCATTCGTAACCCAAATTCCTCTTTCTGTTTTCTTATGCTTTGTTCTTTTTCCTCAATAGAATGTTTTTCTTTCATTAAATTTTGACGTACCAACAGAGCTGCTATATCCGCCTCTGCCTTTATGCGTGCTGAAGAGGTTGATGATGTTGATGATGTTGTTGAACGTCTTGAAGCAGAGCTTCGTCTACTTGATCCTTTACTCCCGACATTAGAAATGCTGTCACTTGGATTTATATCATCATGTTTACGCATGAATATTTTGGATATATTCTGTTCTCTTGAAACTAGAGGACACTCTG
The DNA here is from genome assembly GCA_029783895.1 of Triplophysa bombifrons. NCBI lineage: Eukaryota > Metazoa > Chordata > Actinopteri > Cypriniformes > Nemacheilidae > Triplophysa > Triplophysa bombifrons. Next base: position 499,936 of record JAPMJR010000035.1, on the reverse strand, counting down.
TTGTTTCCAATGGTTGATCGATGTCACTTAAGCTCTCAATTCCCTCCATCCACTGCTTTGTATTTTTTATGAAGGCGTCACTGTGTTTATGTACACTTGAGAACCAATTATTCTGTTTGGTTTGCTCATCACTGGGTAATAAGGGGACCACAGAATCATGAAGTTTGATTGCCTCTTCGAAAACCTGCACCAAACTTTCAAGTTCAATCCGAATAGCTGAAACGTTCTCATTTCGTTGCATGAGTTTTTCGGTGGCTGGTATAGAACTTTGGATCACATTCACATTTCGTCCTCGTTCTTTCTGAAGTTGCTCAATTTTATTAGCCAAAGCCTTTTCGGTGAGCTGAACCTTTCTTTTACCTGCGTCCCTTTCAGGTTCAACATCCTCACTAGGTTCACGTTCACTCATAATTAGCACATGCGCGTCTAAACGCGTCTTTTCAAAACACGCAAACACTACAAAAAACACCTGAGCCGCATAATCCAAAGCAAAACACTTTTCCTAACAAAGCACTTCATAAAATACGATACTTATCTCAAATTTTCCTAATATCCCAAACAACGACTCAAACATACCAACAGCATACAAAACAACAACGCAAGAAACTCCCGAGCAGTTTCAAACCATCATCAGCGTACAACAGCGAGGTAAAATTAGAATCCATGTCCTACCGGTTCGATGTCAAAATATCCAAAGTCATCGATCCTGTGGTTTCGAAAATCCAAGCGTGCGATCCTTCTCATTAGAACGAGTGCTAGAACCATTCTCCGCGCTGCACTTGCTTAATTCCAGTCACTGGAGCCTGAGGGCTTTTTTCCTTTTGTTTCAAAAATCCAAGCGTGCGATCCTTCTAATTAGAACGATTGAAAGTAGATCCATTCTCTGCGCTGCACTTGCTTAATTCCAGTCACTGGAGCCTGAGGGCTTTTTTCCTTTTGTTTCAAAAATCCAAACTTGACTCAATCATCCATCCAGCAACATAATTTTTTGTTGACTAAATTGTAGCAGCATAATCGCCTTTCCGAAGCTGCAGGAGCTGAGTGCGGAATAACTTGTGACGCGTCATTCATCTGTTACCATTGAATTTTTGAGTTTTATTTTTGCTTCACCAAAATCGTACAATACAATTCTTCTTTGCCGCTATTGGGAAACCATTTCAATTCACGGTACTTGATGTTTCTACGGTCAACAAAAAATTGTGTGTTCCCACACTCACCCCCTTCCTTCCTGGCTTCCTCTCCCCTAACAGGTGCTTTAATTATCACTTAATTAGTGACACGCCCAAATTTTCCCATGGCCATATGACATCACACATGAATGTTTACATGGCTCCTATATTGATGAAGAGCTCTAATAGCGCAGCTTTGCTATTAGAGTTAATACAGTGATAAACGACAAACAATCTGACGTGTTTTACCATAATGACAGATATAAGCTCAGATGTGTCCGCACTACAAACTGAAATCATTATTTTCTTTCTAGTTGAGATGTGAAGCATAATCAGAACAATGTATCACACAATGATTCACAAGAGCTTAAGATCACAAACAACATCTGCAATTAATAAAAATGACTAGAGGTCCTCAGGTAATACTAACCTTGTGAGATGCACATGGGCACATGAAGCAATCTCTAACAAAGCGATATTGATGCATAGTACACAAATGTTTTACTCACATAAGATTGCTGCACCTATCGGAACCAATATTGACGGCGCAGCACTGCTTTTTAATTTAAAACTCTCCATAAGTCCAGTGTCGATCTCTGCCTTATACACGAAGCAATCCTCGGAGAAATAAACTGAACAAATGCTCCATGTTTTTCTCAGATGAGCTGGAACGTCTTTAAAAATAAACTTTAACCCCACATTCCTGATGTCGGCATCTGAATGAAGTTTATGCAGCGACCGTATTCTTCCACAACCAGAGATGGCACAATATTTAAATATCTTTAACGGCATGTTTGTTTATTGCTGGCTCGCTCTATCTGGTTCAGCATCACTTGTGGTTCTTCAGTTCTGTCATGCGCGGACCAGTGGGCAAGGTAAGAGAAGTCAGTTTGGGAATATTAATGTGGTCATAGATAGGTGCATTCCAGAACCTGGCATACGTTGGGCCTGGTGTCAATAACAGATGTTATCTCAGTATCAAGGGCATTTTCAGTTCTGACACTTACATGATGTTTGCGTGAATATGATTCCCTCTTATATAACACAAAACTTGGGTTAAAATTTTGATATTAATTAATCACTCCTTTAATACAGAATTGAAGTTACAGAACCCATTGCTCTATTCTTTTGTTTGTTGATTAACATAAGTGACAGGAGTCACATCAGCAGGTTAAAGAACGCTGCTCCTTTAAGGCAAGGAAAGTTTATTTATATAGCACATTTCATACACAAGGGCAATTGAAAGTGCTTTACATAAAATGATTGACAAAGAGAAATTTGACGTATCTTTAAAATCCAAATGATTGTTTGCGCTAAGATCACAAATACAACTTTAGATTTTAAGAAACAATAAAGCAGCAATAAAATTGATTAAAAATGTGAGTGTATAAATAAAGAGAATATGAACAAAATAAAAATAGAAGTGCAGTTGATGTAAACCAGAACAGTGCTCAGGGTATGAATGCACAGCTAAACAAGTGTGTTTTTAATCTGGATTTAAAAGTAGCTACTGTTGGTGAACGTCTGATGCCTTCGGGAAGTGTGTCTTCCTGTGTTTTGTTCTCATTGACTTTTGCACCTGCACCCCATTATCTAGTTTATCCCCAGCACTTGTGTAGTCCTTGTTATCTGTTCTATTTAAGTTCTCCCCTTAGTTCAGTTCCTTGTCAATTATTGTAACGTCTTTGGTATATGTCAGGGTTTATGTTATCCTCTGGAACATTATCCTGTTTACTTTAAGTTTTTGTATCAGTCTGTGACCTGTCTTTCCAGGGATTTGGAACCCCTTTTTTGTTAGTGGTGGATTTATCTGGAGTTATTCATTTGGACTGCCTTTATTCCAGTAGTGGATTGTTTCATTAAAGTCTTCAACCCCATCTATGGTGTGATGTTATTCTGTCCTCAAGTAACCCGTGACAAAATGCTGACTCACCCTGTTTAAGAGTTGACGCTCCACGCAGATCTGACGCCCTTTCCCATTTTCACAACTCTACATTCATTTAGGATTTTATTTCACACGTTGAAAACTGTGTTTATGAAAATACTAGACAAAAGTGCTTTCTGGCATACTCTTGTGTGTTTAAATTCATTCAAGCATGAAAGAGAGGTTAAAGCTGATGCTGTGTGACAGAGATTCAGTGATGCAGACTTTACCCCGTGACTGTGTACACCAGACTAGACCGATCGCCCCTCAGCTAGAAGCCCCCAATCTGTACTGTGTCAAATCACGATTGAATGGTTTTAGGCCTTTACATGATTAGAGCGGGATTATATAATGTTACGCTAGACAAAGGATGACAAAATAAATAGATGCGTTAATGAAGAAATACACTTTAATGCGTTAATCTGAAATAAGTAATTGCATGCGTTAACGCATTGAAGTTGACAGACCTAATTGTGATAGTACTTGGTATCGTGATGCTTCAGCTTGTACAGTAAGGTAAGATATGTTTATGGTATAGTGACAACCCTACTAACTGGTTAATATTGTGAGTTGACCTCTTTTAAAGTCCTCTGATATCTCATGTTTTGATAGGTCCTGCTCTCTATGCCTTCAATGACGCAGCCTTCACTGATGAAGACTGGGAGGGGATTCAGAGAGTCGGCCGAAGCATCAAGCAAGATGATCCAACAAAAGTTGGGAGATTTGGGATTGGCTTCAACTCTGTTTATCACATTACAGGTGAAATATACTACAGGAACAGACTGACAAATAAAAACACTCTCCAGCTGTTCACAAAACATTTGCTGAGCCAGATTCTACCTCCATTTAGAAAAAAAATCAATCAATTTCATGAGCAGATTTTCTGGGGTATTTTATTCAGTGCCTGATTAGAAATCCTGAGCATGTTTCCTCAATGGGACAAAATGTTACATTCCAGATTTTTCAGTAAACCACTCGTACATTTACATTGATGCATTTAACAGACATTTTATTTAGACGTTTCAATTCAAAGCGACTTACTGTGCATTAAGTCTATACACGTCTTTCAACGAACCCACAACGTTTGAATTACTAGCACAATTCTCTACCCACTGAGCCATAGCAACTAGGGATGCTCATTTCAGTTCATTTCCCTAACCGAGAACCGACAGCCATTATCCGAACATTAACTGTTAAATGATGAGATTTTAATAATAAATTGGAATTAGATAAAGATACATGCTGCATCTCATTTCGAAGGCGTCCTCCGGAGGTCGCATTTGTCTGCCGCATACGCCTTTAAATGCAACATCCAGAGGAAGCAGACTTCGAAATGAGACACAGCTACAGTTGATGAGGGTCTGTGACACTTTAAAAATACAAACTTTTTTTTCACAGTTTATTTTTATATGCAAAATAAAAAGGCTAGAAAATAACTTAAATAATTAACAAATGATGACAAAACGAAAACACTGAAGAACTGGAAGTTTATTTCAATCAGATTTTTTTTTCATAGGATAAAAATAGCAGGCCTGCCTCAATCCAAAGCTTGGAGTTTTTATTAAATAAAGTAACATGTTTACAGGAATGCAGAGATAATACCTTGGGAAGTGCGTTTCATTTGCTTTCCAGCCAGGATTAGTATTTAAAGAGGGCATAAATATGTCTTAACAAAGTCCGATCTGCTATACCCACGCACAATACAAACATTATTTATTTTTATTCATATTTCACATTCGTATTTTTACTTCACGTCTAAAAGAAGGGTCGCGCCGTTTTCTTCTCCTTTCTAAAGCGCAATTGTGGCCAATGCTAAGAATCCATGAGATAAGTTTATGTGAAGGATAAATTGATGGCTAGCAGCAAAATTACTTTGCAGTAGCTCCGTTATTAGCTTTGCTGAGCTTCATTTCGCTGCAGTGTATCTTAGACAGAATGTCACAGCTCATTGTGAGCGCAATTGTCGCGTGTCTAGATTTAAAACCACAAACTTAGCAAGGCTGCCAGTGACACACTCTGTTGGAGGAGTAAAGCCCTGACAAATGTGCCCTCAACAATCAGATGAATTACACTTGTATAGTTTCGTCAAGCGACTTGCGTGATCAGATTTTAATATGTCTTGAAAACGTTTCGGAGGGCATTTACACCTAGTGGCATGCGTCTGCAAGCTCCGTGAGCTAACACATGTATACATAGCATATTTTTCTTTAATCATACAGAAAACTGGTCCAATTTAATAGTTATTAAACATGTATTATTACAATATTATCATTATTAAAAATATATATTTAACTTAAAATAAACATACATTTTAATTGGTTTAACCGATAGTATTGAAAATTTTACTATCAGCTAACGGATAAACTGTCAATATGAGCATCCCTAACAGCAACACATCATCAGTTGTGTACCCTGGCCTCATTGATTGTCCCGGTCTTGTAACGTATAAGCATGTAAATTATTCTGTAATGACGCAAGAAGTCACCTGGCTGTATGCGATAGATAGAGCATATGATGTAATACTAAAATATGAAAGTGTTCTGTTATCCACGTCTACTAAAAAAAGGGTAATTCTATTTATATTTACAGATTTGCCATGTGTATTCAGTTCCAAACACCTAGCCATCTTTGACCCACAAAAGATGATGTTTGGAGATGATCAGGACGGCTACCAGTGGTCCATGAATGATGAAGAAGACAAAGAGAGTCTTTTGAACCTGAAAGATCAGTTTCACCCCTTTCAAACTCTTGTTAGTGTAGTCAATAACTCTTCCTGGGACAAAGTCATTAGTGAGGAGCAGTACTTCAAAGGAACACTGTTCCGGTTCCCTCTGCGTAATGAAGCCTCTGAAATCTCAGATACGTTATATGACTCAATGAAAGTTACACAGCTTTTTGACAGTTTCATTGCTGATGCAGACATCAGTCTTCTTTTTTTGAGAAATGTGTCGTCCATTGCTTTGCTGCATATTGACGCCAAAGGCATTTGCAACAATAAACTGAAAGTTTCAGTGTCAACTAACCAAGATTCTCCACATGACATGGATCTGTGTGATATCAAAGAGGATTCTCTGGACAGAAGAACCTTCTTCAAAACTGTATCACTCATGTCTCCAATGGGAGAAACAAGATCCCAGTGGCTTGTGACACACTGTCTTCTGAAACAAGGGTATAGACCCGAGGTCGACTTTCTGGCCAACAAGCTGAGCTTTCACCCACAAGTTGATGTAGCATTTCGATTAGATGAGGAGAGATCACTTAGCAATGGACGACTAAGTTGCTTTCTGCCCCTTCCAAATAACGAATCAAACAAAACTGGGCTTGCTGTTCACATCAATGCTTGTTTTGGCCTGACGGACAACCGGAGGTACATCAAGTGGCAAGAGGACGATCAGAAGAACGATGAGGCTGCAGTGTGGAATGAGCTACTAAGAAAGAATGTTCTTCCTCTCGTGTATCTAATGATGATCCTGGATGCTATTCAGTTATCCAGAAACTCAGTCTTGCCTGCTGCCTCTGTGTACAATCTTTGGCCTGACCTGACTAAGACTGTACAATATGACAGATGGCACGATGTTGCAGTAAACACTCTGAAGCGTCTGATTGATCATAAGATCTTTCATCTTGCTGATGATGAGACCATCTGGGTGCCTGCCTCACATGCAGTTTTTCCGGTCAACAGTATATGCAGTGACACAGTGAGTGCAGTATCGAGATTGTTGATTGCACAAGGAGAGAAACTCATCTCTGCCCCAACACATGTTTTGAAAGATGTGCAAGAAACCCTTCCTAAAAGCAGTACCTTAAAATGGGTGACTCCATCTTTGGTTAGAGATGTCCTTCGCAGAAGTAATGTTGAATGCCTCAGTAAAGATGACAAATACTGTCTTCTTGAGTTTGTTCTGAGTGATGAGAAGTATGCAGAGCTCCAAGGTCTTAAACTTCTACCTCTCAGTGATGGAACTTTCACATTCTTTAACAACACAGAGCACAACATGGTTCTGATTGAAAGCGAAAAGTTTCCAAGGTGAGGTTTGATTTGTAATTTCATTTAAACGTGTTTGTGTGTTTCTATATTGTGTTACCAATTGTAATATTCTGTTCATCCCTGTCTAGAACATTGCTGCCATTTTGCAAAGAAAGGTTTTTACCCAACAATCTAAATCCTTCATCCACTGTGCACCTAAGGAGAATCGCAGGAAAAAGTAGGAAAATAGATTCATACTTAATCTGGAACGCTTATAGGAATATTGATTTATGCATTTTTGTAAAAATTACATTTGCTTTAAAAGTTGTAGATATGATAGTGGAAATCTTTTGCAGCTTCTTTTAAGACTTTTTGCAATACTTTTGCAGAATGCACAAATAAATGCTAATCTCACTCATATCTGTTTCAGACACTTATAACATAATCAATTTGGAGGCAAAACACATTGTTGCACTTACCAAGAAGCACTTACCCATGGACTGGCAGGACACCCAAAGTCATGTGACATGGAAACCAACAACAGATCATCATCCACCAAAGAGCTGGCTGATGGACTTCTGGAAATTTCTTAGTACTGAATGTGATGATTTAAGGGACTTCATTGGTGTGCCTTTGATACCACTGGAGCCTTTCCAAAATTCAGGCAATTCCGTACCGTTAGCAAAGCTGCAGAAGAACACAACTTTGATCTTTCAGAGTAGCGGGGGGTCCAGTTTATCTGATCATGTTCAGAAAGTTCTTAAAAAGGTGGGATGTACGGTCATAAAACGAGACGAGTGCCTCAGGCATCATGACATTGAGATTTATGTTCTTGCAGCTTCACCCAAAAACGTTCTTCAAGTGTTCTTGAACTCAAACAGAGATCAGCTCATCAAAGACATTGCATCTGCTTCACGACATGACATAGAAGAGCTTAAAGTCTACCTTTCTTCTGTGGATTCTCTCTCAAATGCTGAATGGAGCTTGTTGTCTGTTTTACCAATCTTCAGATTGATGTCTGAGAAGTATGTTGCTGTCAATTCAAAGCAGGCTGTTGTTTTAGGCACCAATCCAGCTATTCCAAACAATCTGCCCATGCCTGAGACCATTGTACAGTGTGCAAATGAAGCTGACCGCAGACTTTTGACTCTTCTCAAGACTGAGCTTTTGGATGCAGCTAAGGTGTCTATTATTTTGATCGATGGCATTAAGACAGCTTCTTTCAACAAAGATGAAGAACACTCAATAATGAGCTGGATACTGAATCATGGTTACATTCTGCTTTCACAAAGTGAGCTGCTGCTAACCAAAACTAAGGATCTCAGATTTATTGAGACCCCTCTGGGAGAACGCAAACAAGCTTCCAACATGTATGATCCTAGAAACAAGACATTCCAGGACCTTTTCGAAGCCGACTTCTTTCCTCCACCCATTTATACAAAGAACCAAGAAATGCTACAGACCTTACAACGACTTGGCCTAAAGACAGAAGAGAAAGATATATCCCCTGAAAACATACTCCAGGTCGTAAAAGATATCGAAAAGCTCCGTATCCACTCACCAAACAAGGCTTTCAAAAAGGCAGATACTCTTGTTAGTGTGTTGAATGGGAATAATTTACTTTCAAAACTCACACAGACACAAAAACCAGCACTGATGCAAATGCAGTGGGTGCCCTGTGAAAATCCAAAGAGCATTTGTAAAAATCAGAAGAGAGGTTTATATAAACCTGTTGAAGTAAGACATTCAAAGTACTCTTCAATTGTTGGATATGTCATGCCACTTATCTCTGAGTTGACAGAAAATGTTTGTGAACATCTCAGTCTTTATGACCCACCTCCAGCTGAAAAGGTCTTGGAGAACCTCTCTGTTCTGGCATCAATAGCAGCTGACACGAGGAACCCAGATTCAGATTTTCAGTTTAAAACGAAACTACATCATATCTACAAATTCATGCAAGACAACATAGGTAAATTTGGAGAAGCAACGAGCATGAAATGCATCCCTTGGCTTTGGAATCAAAGTGAGTTTGTCTCTCCTAGAGACATAGTTTTAGCCTATCCGTCTGATTTGGATGTGAGCCCCTACATCAAGAAAGTCCCGGAAGAGTTTTTGCAATATGAAAACCTGCTAAAAGAATTTGGTGTGAAGGAGACATTGTCTGATGAGGAGATCGAAGAAGTTCTCCATGACATAAAACAAAGAATCGATGATAGGGATCCACCTTATGGAGACTCCACAGAACTAAAGGTGTCAGTTGCCATTCTTGACTGGATGCGAAAAAATGAGAAGTTTTTGAAGGACAGTACACCAGTGCCAGTCATGGCACAAAACAAAAAATTCACTCTGCAGTCTTTATCAAAAACCCTCTTCTGTGACATCAGTGCTGAAGGATTAGATGACCTGGAACAAGACAACGAAGAATTTTATGTCATTCATGACGAAGTGCTGTCAAGTACTGCAAGGTGGTTGAAAGTCCCATTCCTAAGTACCCGCATCCTAAAACCACAGTTTGTAAAAACAGAGCAAGAGTGCTTTGGCATAGAACAATGTGGGCAGTCTGAACCTATAACGCAAAGAATCAAGAACATTCTTAAAGAGTATGATGAGGAAAGCGATATTTTCAAAGAACTCATACAAAACGCTGAGGATGCTGGAGCAAGATCTTGTAAATTCCTCCTTGACTTCAGAAAACACAGAGACCCTCCAGAGACTCTCATTGATGAAGGAATGACACTCTGCAATGGACCCTGCCTTTGGATCTTCAACAATGAGCTCTTTTCAGAAGAAGACTGGCAAAACATTGTCAAAGTGGGATCAGCATCAAAGGAAAACAAAGTGGAGAAAATTGGGAAGTTTGGCCTTGGATTCAATGCTGTTTACCATGTGAGTGACATTCCCTCTGTTTTGAGTGGGAAAAACCTTCTCATACTTGATCCAAACGTCACTCATTTGGAGAAGCATATACTCAGCAAAGGAAACCCTGGGATTAAACTAGACCTCTTCCAGAAACGACTATATAAGAGGTTTCCTGGACAGTTCAAGTCGTATGAGGGCATTTTTGATTGTGATCTGTCAGCTCAAAACACCAACAAAACTTACAATGGCACATTGATTAAATTACCATTTCGCACTGAAGAAGAAGCAAAAAAGTCAGAAATCAGTTCAAAGGTATACAACGAAGAACACATTCACAGCTTTAAACGTCATTTGACTGAAAACGCACAAACACACTTACTTTTTCTAAAGAATATTCAATCTATGTCACTTCAAATTGTGCCCGAGAATGCATTTACCCCACCACGGGATGATCAGATACAGACTCCTCTCAAAATGACAAGAGAGGTCATTAATTTAACTGCGGTCTCGAATGACAAACTTATCCAAGAGACCAAAAACATCTTAAAGACTTGTGAGATCACATGCCACAACATTATTGACTACAACAGAGCACAGATTGTCAAAATAGTTCAAGATCACCCAGTGATGCCACTGACCCAGTACTGGCTTTTGTACTCTTGTTTCGGGACACAAGATTCTATGCGAATGTTCCAGAGGAGAAATGTAAACGAACACGTGTTTTCTTTGCCAATTGGAGGAATTGCTGTACCGTTGCACAGAAACGGACAAACTGAAGCATGGTCTCCTGATGAAGGCCTGTGTGGCCAGGCTTTTTGTTTTCTACCTCTCCCAATTGAGACAGGTCTTCCTTTCCACGTCAATGGGACTTTTGCAGTCACATCAAACAGGAAAGCCCTGTGTGAAAGAGGAGTAAAATCTGATTGGAACAAGGCCTTGCTCAAAGATGCTCTAACCTCTGCTTACATCACCACACTGCTTGAGCTCAAGAAAATGGCCCAAAATGGAAAACTCAAGAGCTATTTCTTCTACACCTTCTGGCCCAACAGAGAGAGAGTAAGCAGAGAATTTCTACCCATGGTTGAGTCTTTCTACTCGGCAATAGCACAAAGTGTCAACTGTAAATCTCTGGAGCTCTTCAGCAATGGACAGATGTGGGGTTCTATAGACAGGGTGAAATTCCTGCATCCAGAAATTGAGGAGAATGCAGCAGTTGGAGATATTGCTAAGAAAGTGTTCTTCAATATGGGAGAGTCATACTCCTGTGTTGTGTCTCTGCCATCATGGATAAGAGAGAGTTTCATTCAATGTGGTTTTAAAGAAATGATACAACAGAGAACAATCTGCTGGCCTGAGTTTTACAACGTTGTTTTCCAGAACTTGAGCACCATGGACACACACAGCAGAAATTCTCTTGTTCTAAATGCCATGGACCTAAATGATAGAGATGTTGATGACCTATTGAAAAAGTACCCATGCATTCCAACACAGGGATGTAAAAAGCTTCAATTAGTCAAGAAACTTGTGAATCCTTCTGGTAAAGTGGCATGTTTGTATGAACTCGAGGAGGGTCGCTTTCTGGAAGGGACAGCAAGTGACTTTCGTTCACCTAAAAGGATTCAACGACTATCAGATCTTGGAATGCTAAATGAGCACCTGCCTTTGGAGGACATCATAGAAAGAGCGGAGAAGATACCCAGAGCTTGGCAACAGGACCAATCTAAATGTTGCAAACGTATTCTGTGTCTTGTTGAGTTAATGAAAGACTCTCCAACAGATGTGAATTCTCAGCATTGGGACTCATTATCTCTAATACCGTTCCTTCCTGCCGTACCTCCTTTACTTCAGGAGAGCAAGAACACCACTGTTCTGAAGAAACCCTGTGATGTTTACAGTGAGAGGTGTCGTGATGTGGTCAGCATGACGGAATTCACAGTGGATCATACAAAGCTGAAAATACACACTTGTGATCTAGTTCTCAAAACACTGCGTGTACAGACAAATCCACCAGTTAAGACGGTGCTGCAGCAGGTTTTAAAAGCACATCAACATTCCAGTGCATTTGAAAAGGCTCTTCTTCATAACATCGCTTACATGAGCTATGAATACCTCAACACTCACTTGTTGGAACAGAAAGATCCCAATCCCATTATTGCCCATGCACAATCATACCCATTCATCTTCATCGAGGATCGTTTTGTAAATGTGAGGTCTGTGGCCAGAAATGAGGAATTTGAGGAAAAGCCATATCTTTATGTACTTCCTGCTATCTTATCCAAATTTGAGAGGCTTTGGGACTGTGTTGGCATTTCAAAACAGTTTACAAAAGAGCATTATGTTGGTGCACTTGAGGAATTGAAGACTGTGAATGGATCTCGCTCTCTTTCCACTGAAGACCTTGACAAATGTATTGCAATACTCATGAAAGGGCTGTATAAAATCAAGGACTCAAAGCTTAAAAACTGTCTTATACCGGATGAGAAACGAGTATTGACATCTTCTAGAGAGCTCAGATATAATGACAGCCCATGGATTCCTGTTTCAGGTGGCATCAGGCTCTCACATGAACTGATACCTCGCACTGTTGCAGTTTATTTCGGTGTAATGACAACAAGACACCATACGCTGAAGAACTGTTTGGTCAGTGGGTTTTCCCCTTTTGCCAGAGAGTTTGGACAAACTGAGAAGCTAACTGTCAGAATTAAAAATATAATTGATGCATATCCATCGAAAAAGGATATTCTGAAAGAGCTCATTCAAAATGCTGATGATGCAGAGGCGACAGAAATTCACTTTGTGTGGGACAAGAGACAACACAGCACAAAGAAAATATTTGGCAAAAAATGGGAACTGGTTCAAGGCCCGGCACTTTGCGTCTACAATAACAAAACATTTTCTGATGCTGATCTTCAAGGTATCCAGCAGCTGGGGGAAGGTGGAAAACATGGAACCTTAGGGAGGACTGGGAAATATGGACTGGGGTTCAATTCTGTGTATCATCTGTCAGATTGTCCATCTATCCTGACTAGTGACAAATTTCTTTGCATTTCTGATCCAAATCTGACATTTGTAGAAGGTGTGACAAAAGAATCCCCAGGTTGCATGTTTGCACTGGAAGATGAATTTAAAAAGTCTTTTGAGGATGTTTATAACACCTTTCTTCCAAAAATGTTTGCACTCAATTCTGGAACCATGTTCAGGCTTCCTCTCAGAACTGAGAAAATGGCAGAAAAATCTGAAATATCTAGACGTGTAGTCACAGAGTTGGACATGAAGGAATTGAACTCAGCCTTGACAGAAGATCCTGAGGGACTCATTCTCTTCCTGAAACACATCACAAAAATACAGTTCTCTGAGATCAATAAAAATGAAAAAGAACCAAAATGTTCCGTCATTATTGAGAAGAAATACAGAGAATGTACAGAGAGAGGCATGAAGAGTAAGGAAAACTTTGACACTCATGTTCAAAAGTGCCTCATGTCAGGAAAAGCAGAACCATGCAAAACCATCTACAGAACGGAAATCTCAGATGGAAGTGAAGAAAGTAAATGGGTCATTGCAGAGCACTTTGGCTTCATTAAACAAGAAGATGCAATTGACAACTGGCAGAAACATTTGAAGGTTCCTCAAGCAGCGCTGGCAGCTTGTTTAGGCAGAACACTCACTCACAGTTTTACTGGAAGGGCATTTTGCTCATTGCCTTTGCCAGAAGCAACAGGTTTACCAGTTCATGTGAATGCAAATTTTGAAGTTGATTCTTCGAGAAGGGACTTGTGGAAGGAGGATAGTGATAGTGTGAAGAAGAAGTGGAACCAGTCATTGAAAGTAAACATCATTTCACCACTCTACGCTGACCTTCTGTTACATCTCTGTACCACTATGAAGAAAGATACACCTACTGCTCTTGTATTCCTCAAGAACCAGCTGGAGGTTTTCTGCCTTCAGTACTTTCCGTGCATTTCAAAGGGAGTAGACAAAGGCTGGCATGAAATGATCTCAGAGGTCTATAGATCAGTCAACCAGCGTGACCTTCTTGTCATTCCCACAGTACACAGCCAACATGACCCTCCTATCAAACCTGCAGCACACGCTGTTTTTTCATCATACCGTCCAAGTCTAAAATACACAGTTAACTGGTGCTCTGTGTCCAAACCAGATTCAGCAGATTGTCCTTATTTTACAACAGGAGACCATGAGGACATTTTTGACATTTTAGATGACACTGGAATGAAATTGGTACCGCACTCCCAGAAATTAGAACAATTAAGAAAACATTTCAAAGAAGCTGGTGTAAATGTGTCAGAAATCAGTCCTTCGACAGTGATACAGTTCATGAAGCAACGACCCCTGAATGATCCCACACAAACAACTAAAGGTTTACCTTTGCCCATTAACAAGACACTCATCAAGGACAAAGCAAGATGTTTCAGACTTTTGGACTTCTGCTTGACAAATGAGAAAAAACCTGTTCCTGACATCAACGGGCTGCCTCTTCTTCTCACGCAGGATCAGATGTTAAGAGTCTTCAGCTCTCAAACCCCAAAGATGATTACAAGGTTTAGCAGGCTTTTCCCCAGACATGAGGAAATGTTTGCAGACCTGCTTGTCAAAATAAAAAATATCAAAGTTCTACGAGAGGGGAAGTTTATCAAGGACTTAACCATTGCCACAGGAGCACAGATTTTGAAAGCCGAACTTGCTGAACTGCTCAGAACATCATCACATGACCAACTGTGTCAGCTGTTTAAGGCAGAGAAAGAGACTATCACATGGCTAAATGATTTATGGAGATTCTTTGATGATCAAGAGAAACACTTACAAGATGGCAAGCAGAATGTCTTCAGTGAGATCAAAAAACACTTCAACGACAGCCCTATTCTACCAGTCACCTGTCCAAGTCAAAATAACACACACTTCTTACAAACGATCAGCAATCTACCAAAAGTGATTCTAAACTCAGATGAGAAAATAACCTCCATTCTCATTAAACTTGGCTTCATGACATTAGACCGCAGATTTTTCAGTTCTATCACAAACAATACTGATCTCATGAAATTTTGTCTCCGTTATGTGGATCCTGAGCTCTTAAAAACACGCGACAGCAGTGCAGTTTTGGAGCAGATGTATACAATTCCTCATGGACAGTTTAAGCTGCTGTCTGATGATGAATGTGTCAAGCTTCAGCAGTTCTTACAGAGTGGGATCATAGATTCCAAAAACAAAAGTAAATATGAGAGGAAGCTCAAGTCTTTGCCCCTGTTTGAGACGATATCTGGCAAACGAGAGAGAATTGATTTACACAGAGAGATATTCATTCTGGACTCTAAACATCACACTTACTTTTCAAACTTGTACACTGTAGATGGCTGTGACAGTATCTTCCTCAAGAAAAGCTTGGTGAACTTAGATCTGGCAGAAACTCTGCAAATTCTGATTTTAGATGACCTGAAGTTCTGTATCAAGTTTATTCTTCCCTCTGTAGGTATGATGACAGAGGCCAAACGTCTTGATTTAATAAAATTGTTAGTGGAACTTCTGGAAGTGTATAAACCAGTGGACAAGACGATCGTCTCAGCTTTGAGAAATGTCAGATTCATTCAGGACGTTCATGGCTCCTATCAGGTGGCTTCATACTTCTACGACGAGGAACAACACCTTTACAAGATAATGCTTTCAGATGAAAGATTTGTGCCCAAAATGTTCTGGACCCTTTTCAAAGATAAACAATATGAAGCAAAACATCTTTTAAGGGCTCTTGGATTGAAACATGAAGTTTCAGATGAGGAAATCATTCAGTTTGCAAAACAGATTGAATCTGACACTAAAGGCAACACTCCACTTGAAGTCCTGAAGGAAAGATCAGAACTGTTGTTTCAGACCGTGAGGTCAAAGAGTTCTGAGAAAAACTCGTATTTATTGGGCAGTGTCGCTAACATCAAATTCATCTTCCCAGTACAAATCCAGACAGCACTATGTGCTTTTCACAAGCCCTTCGCTCAAGAGAGAGACACTGTTGCAATCAGTGGATCATTGATTGGTGGACACAGTGATGATCAATATCTCATCTGGACATCTATGCCAATACTACCTTCACAACACTTGTGTCCAGAATTCAGAAAGGTTGCTGGAGCTTTGGATACTCCACCACCAGAGAAAATATCTGTCAATCTGGAAAACATCTGTAGGTCTAACTGCAAAACAGACAGTTTGCTGAAAACAAGAGAGAAAGTTTTTACCAGATCTTACGCACACCTGCAGTCAATAAGCTTTGATGCCTCTCTGTTCTCAGATCTCCCCATTATCTTGGTGGAAAAGAAGACAGCACTTGTGAAAGCCAGCCAGGCCGCCTTTGTGCTAAATGATGCTTCTGACTTCAGACCATATTTGTACAACATTTCCCCAGATTGTGTGATATATCAGGACTTCTTCAGGAAGATCGGTGTAAAGGACACTCCTACTCTCCAGCAATACATCACTGTTCTTCAGGAGATCTATTCAGATAGTTGTGAAAAAGAGAACCTTCAGGCAAATCAGAAGATAACAGTCCGACGTGCTGTACAGCAGCTTTTGTGTCTGATAAAAACAGATAAAAAGCAAACCTTTTCACCAAACGACACACTTCATCTCCCATCAACCGATGGAAAACTCTATGAATCCAGCACATTGCTTTTCAATGACACAGTCTTCCAAGCATCACGACTCGAGGTTTCTTTGGAAAAAAAACTGAAACTGCTTGAAAAATTACACCACTGTCATCTTGGAACCGATCACTATGAACATCAAGAGTTCTTGCAGTTGCTTCCCCAGAAGATTCGTCCCAAATTTCTTTCTGACATCATTTCTGAAAACCTGGATGAGGCAAGTGTCCAGTACTGTGATTATGAAGAGGGATGCGAGTTCAGGGGCTGGTTTGAAAAACACTTGTCTTCTGCTGCATTTCTTCAAGGGCTCATCAGTCTCATTAGAGAAGAGAGCCAAGGTGAGGTTTCACATTCAGAAGCTGCCGCAATGTGTGAGTTAATCTTTTCTAAGATTCAGATTTTCTGTTGCAAATCTCTTCACACTGAGCTTCTGCTAAACCAGGGGCCACTGGAGGGCAGTAAGACCGAAACAGACGTTTATGTGCAAAAACAGGAAGACGGATGTAATTTCTACCTGAAACACAATAATGACATGAAACACAAAGTAGTGAATGAAGTGACCATGTGTCTGACCAAAGAAATCAATGCTCTACTGAAGAACTGTCTGTCCACCTCAAACCTTCAAGTGCTTGGACAACTTCTGATGTGTGATAACATGGAGGAAGTTGAGAAAACTTTGTCAAGGAATGGCATTCATAACAGTGTCCACAGTGAAGGAGACCTCAATGGCCTGCCAAAACCTGGGAGTCGTATACCTGAAGAGTGGCACGACTGCCTCGACATGAACTTCTTCAACAATTTTGAATGTGGAGAGTATGTTGGCTACAGTAAGGATGAGTCGGGGGAATATGTCTATGCCATTGTTATAGAAAGACTAGATGATTCATTTGGACAAACAAGCCAATATTTTGGCAGATATAAAATACAAGTTGACAACGATGACGTCATAGAAGTGAGCTCTCTTGATCTTTTCCAGTTTAAAAGGGAAAAGAAGTTCATTACACTAACAGGACCCACTTGCAAAGACTTAGTGCCTCATTTAAGGTCTGAGCCTCCACCCAAACGAGACTTTCCGCAGACGTTTGAAGAGGTCAAAAGAGAAATTGACCAGAGTTTAACAGAAATCTGGAAAATGTCACATGAGGACAAGCAGAAGGCCCTCAAACGTCTTTACCTCCGCTGGCATCCAGACAAAAACCCAGGCAAGGAAGAGCTTGCCACAGAAGCCTTCAAATACCTGAAGAACAGAATTGAAGAACTACAGAACGGGAGAACTCCACAAGACACAAACTCAAACTGGAGAGATTTCTCAGATTTCTTTCACATGTGGGACAGCGAGGCTAACAGCCATCGGAGAGGACGTGAGAGGTTCAATCAGAACCATTCCAGACGCCACTATAACTTTTGGTCGTATCACACAGAAGCTCCGAGGCCGAACAGACCGGAGGCTAAACGCTGGTATGAACAGGCAGACTGTGACCTCAGTGCAGCTCAGAATGACACTGGAGGAGACAGCTCCGAGTGGTGTCTGTTTAAAGTGCATCAGGCTGTGGAGAAAGCCCTGATAGCAGCCATGTACAGGAGGAGCGGAAAGCATCCCGGCAGCTGTTCAATAACAAGTCTTGCTCAGCAGGTGTCTAACTACAGCTCAGAGCTGACTTCTCTTCCCAACACTGTTAGACAACTCGCTGAACTCGGCGTTGATGGCAAAAAAACTCAATATCCAAACTTACACCCGATTCCTCACATTCCAAACGGGCGGTTTAATGTTAACAATGCCAGAAGCGCACTAGATATCGCAGCAAAGCTTCTGTTGAAAATCGACCAGTACATTAGCAGCTGATGTGTTCAGTGAAATGGACCAAAACAAATAAAATCTACATGTTAATTATTCATTTGAAATGTGAGACATCGTCTGGTGGGAGGAGGCTCACTCTCCTAATGTACTTATCTACTACTATTATGTGTTTTAGAATATATTTATAATGCCTAATTATTGTTATGATTCCAGTCCTCCTCTTGTCTAATTACTTACAGTCGTTTATTATACAAAACATTTATACGCATTTATTATTATGATCAACAAGATATTGCTGCATTCCACTTAAATGAAAATGTTGAATAAAAATGTCAGTTAATCAGTTAAATGTGTCGTTTTTATTAAGAAGCATTAACATAAGTAAACCAAAGGATTAAATGACAGAACTGCAAAATAAAAAAAATCAACACAATCATTCTGTGATACAGATCCTGTATGTGCTTTACAATCTGTGCAACAAAACCAAGTCTACTGCCATATAAAAGATGACGTAACCACTGGAGAAATGAAACGTTGAGCAGCATTTGCTTTGCATTTATGTTGCTGCAGTATGATTGAGAGGTTTCTGGTGAACCAGTAATAACTTATAAACAAAATCTGTACAATAATTACAGCAGGCTCGCTGCCTGTCCTTAAACCAGTGAACACACATAAAGCAAAGGCTGTTAGACATCATGTTTACAGTGCTGAACACACACACACACACAAACACACACACTGTAACTGAACTGACAGCAAACATGAACGCCCTCAGCTGTAGTGTCCTGACATCAACGTCCCATCTCTTCTCTGATTACTGCTGAATTACACAGCAAGAGAACAGTTCTGTTACATCTCAGTCAAAAAGAATATGTGGGAGACTAAAATGTCACCTTCATACATTCATCTGAAGTGAGAATAAAAGATTCGAACATAAACAATGTCATTCAAAAAAGAGCTCAGATGTTGTTATGAAGTGTAAATATTTGTCAGATGGGACTTGGTTACCTGAAGAAGACTCATCATTATTACCCTGATTACTGTCTTACACAGAAGCTTAAACGTGAACAGAACATGATGCTGAAACAATACAGTCCACAGGTGTCTGATATCAGACCATAGAGTGTTTTTCCTGCTTGGTGGATGTAAGATAACTAGTTACCAAGCAACAGATCAACTTAGTGCAGCCACAGGTGAGCGTTCAGTTCAGACGTGCTTCATCTAATCAGAATTTAGACTTATGCAACAAAAATACTCTGTTACATTAAAAAAACAAGATGTTGAAGTAATGTTAGTAAGAAAAAGAATTATTCTGGGTTAAATTAAACTCCTAGACAACATCTCTGGCCTGCTGTCCTTAACTTACTGTAGAACCCTCCATTCCCTGATAGAGGGAACAAGACGTGTTGATGTAGTGACATTAGGGGTTCCACCCATCTCTGCTTTCTTAGAAAAGACCAGTGAGAATTGACCAGTGGAATATATTTGTATACACAGTCTCTATCAGTCACTGCGTTGATGTAGTGACATGTGACACACTTTTACTAAACATCACAATCGGTGGAATCGTGTTATGAGCTCAACCGCTGACCAAGGTGTGGATGAAGAATCGTCGCTTCAGCTGGATCAACCAGGGAAAGGAAGACACTGTGCTGACCACATTCTACCTTAAGAGTAGGTTTACATGTGAAATACATCAGATGGACTTAACAAGCACATATGGCCTCTGTGTGCGTTCTATCTGGAGGAGGAGAGCTCTCCAATCACCGCTCGGAGCGGCTAACCCTGAGGATTCCTAGTAAAGGGGGCTCTAGCTGCAGTGACAATGTCTATTACTGCTAGTCATAAGCTACTTTAGTCTTTCGTGTTCTGTCAAGCGGAAAGAGGCAGAGATTTCAGAGGTCTGGACGCAGGTGCCAGATCGTGTCCTCAGATAAAGAACACTATTCTCTGGAAATCTGCCAGATAGAGGTCGGTATAGGGAAAAACCGGTATGGACCACTGTTTGACCTTATGGTTTCTGGACTTGCTCCTCATCCTTCATGAATTTGCCCAGTTTCTGTGTAATCAAAGCTCATTTGTGCAGACCCCGGGGCCAGCTGTGTGCTAGAGCATCAGTGTGAAGGGGGCTGCCATCAGGGGAGGACTCAAACCACTCCATATCAGATCCTCTCAAATACCACTCTGCGATTTTCATTTGCCTTCTCTAAGAAAACAGAGATTGGGTCTTTCTAAACAAACCCGTAGAGTCACTACATCAACACAACTATGAGTGAGTGACAGACAGGGATCTAGCTCGATCCATTCATAGAATTAATAAAGCTGCTGTTTTTCGGGTGATGCTCGTGGCACAGAAATGACACTTTACCACAGTGTGTGTGATTATTTGAGAAGAAAACAAACACATCTCTTAATTTGTTTACAGCTTCACTGCCGGAGATAGTAATGTTATGAAAAGACTACATCAGAAATCCTCACATGCTCCTGTGATTGAAAGCGACTGTGTGAATTCTGCTTCTGGACCTTTGGCCTGTATCCCCCCTTCACACAGAAAACATTCACGTGTGCTTCAACACAATCTGAACTCTTGATAAATCGGAAATGAAATCATCTTTCGCCCTGACACACCCTGACACACCCTGACACACCAGAGTTCAGAGTTCATCTTCAAGGCATTTCAAACATTTGATATAAAAAATAGACTGCATAGCTCCATCAGGGAATCCATCAATGTTTGTGGAAGAGAAGGTGGTCAGGTCAGGTGTTTTTCACATGTTGTAGGCCACATATATAGGGTCCAGCTGATCGGCCAGGAAACCATCCCGCAGGTGCATGCGCTGCTTCTCTCCTCTGGAGTTGATGGGAATCACTCCCGGATCCACCACCACCACCACCCCTACGATCAGGTAGTGCTCTTCTAGAACCACGTTGGTCACCAGGGCAACAAGATCCAGCGCTTCCTGTTCAGAGCCCTCGAGCTCCACCACTACCACCAACAGATTCGTCCATGTGAACACGGCACTGCGGGAAAGAGGTTGTGTGAGAGAGATGTTTCATTCTGCTTGTCCAAAACAAAACAAGAAAGTTCTTACAAACACCGATGTGGGCTAACGACTAACTGTGGGCTCATGAGAGCGCTGTTTTCATCCAATCAGAACATGATTTGATATTCTTATATGAATAAAGACAAAAAGGACAACTAGGAACATGAAAGAATGAAAATATATAACTAAAAAGAGAGTGAGTGGAGTCAAGATTACAATCGCTCACCATTCAGCGATGCTCTTGTGTGCCCTGATCACAGATGTTTCGATGTCGATGGGATGATAGCGCATTCCTCTCAGCTCCAGAGTCTCGTCGAGAGATCCGATCACGTACAGCGCATCGTGACGCTCTAGTAAAGTGTGCAAAAGTAAGCTGAATGTAAGACACGTACTTCATCATAATGTGAGTTACAGTCATCGAGAACAGTTTCAAGCAGAAATGTTGTGAATCAGGACAGTAGTTTTCACCTCCGCTGGCGTCTGTGAGTTCTGTGCGTCTTAAGAAGCCCAGATATCCAGTGCGCGCCCAAACGGTGTGTGTGTCACCAAAGCTCAGTCTGGTGCTGAAGTGATCGGCGTGTAAAGCCTCCTCACCGTAAACTGTGTAATATCCTGATGCGCTATGAGGACTGCTCACCCAAATCTGCACAAACATTCACATACACACACGTTCATCCTCTCACAACACAACACAACACAACACAACACAACACAACACCTCTACTGGAAACTCACTTCTCCCAGGTGAGAATCTCCTAATGGTCCTTTGGTCTCAGTGTTGGCAATGATCACTTTCACACCAGGAAGAATCTGTGAGAGACGAAGACAAAGAGTATTCACCAGCTCTTGTGTAGTGAAACACTGCAGATGTGACGTCTCTCACCTTTCCAGACTCCATGAGTGGTAAACTGTGAGGTGAGCCTTTCTCGACTAACCGAACCCTGAGACACATCACAAAAACACAGAATATCACTTACATTGACTTCTCGGATCAAACCTCTAGAAACACATGAGGAAGTTCAAAAGGAAGAGCTTATGACATTAAACATGACGTGTGTGTGTGCACCTGTCGTGACGGAGGGCTTTCATGTCCAGATATACTGTGGTGGGGTCCGGTCCAGCGGTGCCCTATAAACAGGAAGAGTCAAGAGATGATCTAGAAACACAAGCTGTCATGAGCCACTGGTGTAGATCAGTGTTGTGTGTGTTTGAAGACAGACGCTTCCTCGTGTTACTATCAGATGCCATCCCATCATCACTCTATTACAGTCAATGAATCACACAATAATACAGAAGACAGAATGAGTCCTCACACTTCATGAAATCAGCGCTATCAGTCCAAAGAGACACTCACAGAAACACAACATCAGTGCGTCTCATACACATTACACTTCATTCTCACCCTTAAGGTTTTTGCACCTACAGCCTGAAATTGTTATTTGCGCTCTTTTGTACAGTTTCTCCGTTTTGTCAAAACAAAATACTTGCTACGGATGTAAACCCAGTCCGAATTTTTTTTAACGTGCGAAAATTTCAGACACAAATTTCAGATTCTATGTCGATGGGCTAAAAGGCTAAACACACTACAAGAGGTTTGCTCAGATTTTTAGTCTGGACTTGTTGCAGACGTCTGTGCCAGTCTGCAGATTTGATCCGTTAGTGTGTTTCTATCTGAAACCGTCAAAAAGTCTGCAAGTGTATGATGACTAATTTAAAAAGAATCTGTTCGGATTTTAAAATTCTTGTAGTGGACTCCATCCATTAATAAAATAGGGACTGCCAACAGAATGTCAATTGTTTGACACAAAAACAAACAACTGCACTTCACATTGTGAATCAGGATGAGATAAGAAGACAGTTCATGTATTTGCTCAATGACTCATTCTTCTTGATTTTTAAGCAAACATATCTATACAGTATATTTGAACTATACTGCCATTCAAATGATAATTTATCCTCTTTATTACACATGAGTGATTATGAGCATTAAACGTTCAAGCATGAGCTCCTGTTTCACAGGGATATAAATATGAGGAAAGAAACACATTCATCAGAAGAAACAAAAAAACCCTAAAAACCACTGGATTCAAACACGAAATGATTCACTGAACACAAAAAGTGCTGTCACTGTCATCCAATGAGAAGATCTGTAGAGAGCATCAGCTCAGAATCAAACTCACTCTCACTCATACACACTAAAGCTTAACATCGTTGTGTATGTCACATCTAAACATTGTGTTTGCAAGTGTGGCACTACGAACATCTGATGTGTGTCTGTAGACTCACCTGAAGACAGACGGCCACGTTCACCCGACAGCCGAATGTGGTGCTGACAGCTCGAGTGGACAGTCCCAGGTCTTTAAAGATCGTGGAGAAGGATTGCGTGAGAGAATTACGAGGACGCTCCTCCGCCACCACCATACACGTCCTCACGCACGCCAGATTGACGTTCCTTAACTGCACACATCACATGAACAAGCTGAAGCCACAGAGCAAACATCCGCATGCATGCACGAGAAGGTGTCAGGTGTTCTGTGACTGACCCGCAGGGCTTCCGTCTGTGAGCCCAGGCCCTTGGTGCACATCTCCATGACAGAATATGAGCAGAAGGTCACTCGCACTTTATACTGACTGACGGCGGACAGCCAGAGAGACGCGTTACTCTCCAACTCCAGAGGAGGAACCAGAATGGACTGATGGCCCGAGTACACGCTGCAAACAGAGACGGACATCACATCACCGCTCAACACATCATCCGCACGTCACGTGACGCTGACACTCACCTGCAGAGGCACCAGAGAGCCAAACCCAGCCCGCAGTAGGGATCCAGACAGATGGCGATCTGACGAGAGGGATACAGCTCACACTGCAGTTTAATGGAGCGACACAAGGCACTGGTGGCTGCATGAGACATCTGTGACAAACACACGGCACTGTTAATATGACATCTCCAACGGCGGGTCGTGTGTGGGCACGTCTCTCAGTTACCTTCACTCCGGCCAGGATTCCTGTGGTGGACACGCTGAAGTCCAGGTAAGCCAACATGTCCGGCGTGTGCGGTTTATGAACCTGAGGAATTCTCTTTCTCGGCAGATCGTCTGAGAAACATTGAATGAACGAGAATGAGAATGTCTCTGAGACAGAACGTCAGTGAGATGATGGAGAATCCCCTCACCTGTGTCCAGTATCAACGGCCAGGATTTAATATCCACTGCGGCCGCCGCCTCTTTGGACTTCAGCAGCTTCAGTATCGCTTGTGTCGTCAGAATACACACGGACTTACTGACCTGTCAAACACACACATGCGTCGTCACATGATCATTAAACATTCAGCCTTTCATTTCTGACCTCCAGATGATGATGTGCTGAAAGAAACATCCAATGCAATACAACACAATCACATGCTATACTTTTGAAATAAATCTTTAGATAAACATGTGTATATATATATATATAACCCAGTGTGTCCAGCTGAAGTGTAAGCAGAATGTCAGAATGAAGTGGATTTCTGTCAGAGAGCGTTGAAGTGCTGCGTTCAGAGGGTGACGTTACCTCCACAATCATTTTAACCGTTGGCAGGGTGGTGGTCAGGTTCTGTGGGTGGGGCGGTCGGACCGTCACAGGAACACAGCCGGCGTACAGACAGCCGTAGAATGTGGCGATCAGATCAATACCTGCAGAAGAATACTGGTCTCAACGATGACCTCATAAACCTGACCACTCAAAACACACACACTCGCTTGCGCTCGCGCACGCGCACTCGCATTTGCAGCACACGCACACGGACTCGCAGCACACGCACACGCACACACACTCGCACACGCACACGCACACGCACTCGCACACGCACACGCACACACACTCGCACTCTCTCACACACACACACACACACACACTCACACTCACACACACACACAGACGCGCTCGCGCACACGGACACGGACACGGACTCGCACTCGCACTCGCACTCGCACTCGCACTCGCACTCGCACACGCTCACGCTCACGCTCACGCTCACGCTCACGCACACACACACACACACACACACACACACACACAGACACAGACACAGACACACTCACACGCACTCGCTCTCTCTCTCTCACACACACACACACACACAGACACACTCACACGCACTCGCTCTCACACACACACACACACACACACACACACACTCACACTCACACACACACACACACACACAGACACAGACACAGACACAGACACACTCACACGCACACGCACTCGCACTCACACTCACTCACACGCACTCGCTCTCTCACACACAGACACAGACACACTCACACGCACTCGCACTCGCACTCACACTCACTCACACGCACTCGCTCTCTCACACACACACACACACACACACACACACACACACACACTCACACTCACACTCACACACACACACACACACACACACACACACACACACAGACACAGACACAGACACAGACACAGACACACGCACTCGCACTCGCACTCGCACTCACACTCACTCACACGCACTCGCTCTCTCACACACACACACACACACACACACACACACACACACACACACACTCACACTCACACTCACACACACACACACACACACACACACACACACAGACACAGACACAGACACAGACACACTCACACGCACTCGCACTCACACTCACTCACACGCACTCGCTCTCTCACACACACACACACACACACACACACTCACACTCACACACACACACACTCACACTCACACCCACACACACACACAGACACAGACACAGACACAGACACACTCACACGCACTCGCACTCACACTCATTCGCACTCGCACTCGCACTCTCACACACACACACACACACACTCAAACACACTCGCACACGCACACACACACACACACACACTCACACTCACACTCACACTCACACACACACACACACACACACACACACACACACACAGACACAGACACACTCACACTCACACTCACACGCACTCGCACTCGCACTCGCACTCACTCACACGCACTCGCTCTCTCACACACACACACACACACACACTCACACTCACACTCACACTCGCACACACACACACACACACACACACACACACACACACACAGACACAGACACAGACACAGACACAGACACAGACACACGCACTCGCACTCACACTCACACTCACTCACACGCACTCGCTCTCTCACACACACACACACACACACACACACTCACACTCACACACACACACACTCACACTCACACCCACACACACACACAGACACAGACACAGACACACTCACACGCACTCGCACTCACACTCATTCGCACTCGCACTCGCACTCTCACACACACACACACACACACTCAAACACACTCGCACTCTCACACACACACACACACACACACACACACACACACACACACACACACACAGACACAGACACAGACACAGACACAGACACAGACACACTCACACGCACTCGCACTCGCACTCACACTCACTCGCACTCGCACTCGCACTCTCACACACACACACTCACACGCACTCGCACTCTCACACACACACACACACACACACTCAAACACACTCGCACTCTCACACACACACACACACACTCAAACACACTCGCACTCTCACACACACACACACTCACCAGGAGGATAGACGAGCGCTACATGATCTCCAGTGTTGAGTCGACCTCTCTCCATCAGAGCTACGGCCACACGCTCCGCTCGCTTGTGTAGCTGAACACATGAGGCTGTGCTCGACACTGTACCCTGACAACACACACACATCTGTTATACAGTGTGAGATCTTTTCATGAACAGAATGATTTTTATACTGAAAACTGTTTATCCTGTAACCCCTAAACCAAACCAGACCATCACACAAACCTTTCTTGACAAACATCATTTACATTATTCAGCCCTTCACAAGTGAACCCACAATGTACAGTATATAAACATGTGCACGCACACACAAACACACACACAATGTTACGATTCACTCAGCTCATGATGTGATTTACAATACTGATCTCACAATATGATTTATTTGTATAAAATGAGTTGAGGCACATAAGAAATGAACAAATGCCCTTTAATTAAAACAAAAAATCTAATAAGTCATTCCAAATCAAATAAAAAATGTATGACAACAAAAGTCTATTTAATTTAACCCATATAAGACTTGTCTGTGCTCTTCCTTGACTTCCACGTTTTCCAAGTTTGCAGTGAACACAGCGCCCCGGCTGTTCAAAACATGTATTGCAATTTAATTTACATCACAACCGCTTAAATCATCAATCATGATTTTAGAATTGTTACATCCCTACACACACACACAAAATCCCTCACACACAAAATCACACACACGTAAACACTAAGATTGTTGCGATAGTCGGTGTTACCGGTGATACACGGTGTTTAACCCGCCTACCGGTTACATCACTTGCCCATTGCAGCACCGTCCCCACCGTTGTTTTTATATGTTTTATAGCAAAAAGCAGTTAATTCAGTTAGTGACTGAGTACAATAACACGCCAGAGTGCATCTTCTCAAGAGGAAAGAGTGTCACAATAAAGATCAGCAGCACGTGTCACATTTCATTTATGGATTTCAGATTTCACGTGAGAGCTAACGGACAAAACCATGACGGAAGATTTGGTTTCAAAGCGAAATGCAAAAGCGCATATTTTGGATTTAAACCCAATGCCAACAGAGAACCTGAAACATTAACAGAGAACCTGAAACATTAACAGAGAACCTGAAACATTAACAGAGAACCTGAAACATTAACAGAGAACCTGAAACATTAACAGAGAACCTGAAACATTAACAGAGAACCTGAAACATTAACAGAGAACCTGTAAACATTAACAGAGAACCTGAAACATTAACAGAGAACCTGAAAACATTAACAGAGAACCTGTAAACATTAACAGAGAACCTGAAACATTAACAGAGAACCTGTAAACGTTAACAGAGAACCTGAAACATTAACAGAGAACCTGTAAACATTAACAGAGAACCTGAAACATTAACAGAGAACCTGAAACATTAACAGAGAACCTGTAAACATTAACAGAGAACCTGAAACATTAACAGAGAACCTGAAACATTAACAGAGAACTTAAACATTAACAGAGAACCTGTAAACATTAACAGAGAACCTGTAAACATTAACAGAGAACCTGAAACATTAACAGAGAACCTGAAAACATTAACAGAGAACCTGTAAACATTAACAGAGAACCTGAAACATTAACAGAGAACCTGTAAACGTTAACAGACAACTTAAACATTAAAAGAGAACCTGAAACATTAACAGAGAACCTGTAAACATTAACAGAGAACCTGAAACATTAACAGAGAACCTGAAACATTAACAGAGAACCTGTAAACATTAACAGAGAACCTGAAACATTAACAGAGAACCTGAAACATTAACAGAGAACCTGAAACATTAACAGAGAACCTGAAACATTAACAGAGAACCTGAAACATTAACAGAGAACCTGAAACATTAACAGAGAACCTGAAACATTAACAGATAACCTGAAACATTAACAGATAACCTGTAAACATTAACAGAGAACCTGAAACATTAACAGATAACCTGAAACATTAACAGATAACCTGTAAACATTAACAGAGAACCTGAAACATTAACAGAGAACCTGTAAACATTAACAGAGAACCTGAAACATTAACAGAGAACCTGAAACATTAACAGAGAACCTGTAAACATTAACAGAGAACCTGAAACATTAACAGAGAACCTGTAAACATTAACAGAGAACCTGTAAACATTAACAGAGAACCTGAAACATTAACAGAGAACCTGAAACATTAACAGAGAACCTGTAAACATTAACAGAGAACCTGAAACATTAACAGAGAACCTGAAAACATTAACAGAGAACCTGTAAACATTAACAGAGAACCTGAAACATTAACAGAGAACCTGTAAACATTAACAGAGAACCTGAAACATTAACAGAGAACCTGTAAACATTAACAGAGAACCTGAAACATTAACAGAGAACCTGTAAACATTAACAGAGAACCTGAAACATTAACAGAGAACCTGAAACATTAACAGAGAACCTGTAAACATTAACAGAGAACCTGAAACATTAACAGAGAACCTGTAAACATTAACAGAGAACCTGAAACATTAACAGAGAACCTGTAAACATTAACAGAGAACCTGAAACCTTAACAGAGAACCTGTAAACATTAACAGAGAACCTGAAACATTAACAGATAACCTGTAAACATTAACAGAGAACCTGAAACATTAACAGAGAACCTGAAACATTAACAGAGAACCTGTAAACATTAACAGAGAACCTGAAACATTAACAGAGAACCTGAAACATTAACAGAGAACCTGTAAACATTAACAGAGAACCTGAAACATTAACAGATAACCTGTAAACATTAACAGAGAACCTGAAACATTAACAGAGAACCTGAAACATTAACAGAGAACCTGTAAACATTAACAGAGAACCTGAAACATTAACAGAGAACCTGAAACATTAACAGAGAACCTGAAAACATTAACAGAGAACCTGTAAACATTAACAGAGAACCTGAAACATTAACACCACCAAGTGCACCATAAATATGAGGCGGCAAAACGGGTGCCGCAGCAAAACAAATCAAGCGTTTATTATTAGTTTGAGCAGCGATTACTCATCTTGTTGATAAAGACGCCGTATTTAACCTGAAGTTTTTATATTCATTCCTTTCTTATTTCTTATCACCCCAAATCCCAGACATGCAACCCAGTGAGACCGGAACTATCAGTGTTTCTACACGTCACCACAACATACCTACAACACACAATCACGCACACTCAATCACACGCACGCACGCAGACACACAATCACACACAATCACGCACATTCAATCACACTCACGCAGACACACACTAACAACACACACTCAATCACACGCACGTACGCAGACACACAATCACACACAATCACGCACATTCAATCACACTCATGGAGACACACACTAACAACACACACACACACTCAATCACACGCACGCAGACACACACACACACTCAATCACACGCACGCAGACACACAATCACACACACACAATCACGCACACTCAATCACACGCACGCACGCAGACACACACACACACACACACACACACACTCAATCACACGTACGCAGACACACAATCACACACTGAAAACAATCACACACACTCAATCACACGCATTCAGACACACACACACAATCACACACACACAATCACGCACACTCAATCACGCACACGCACGCACGCAGACACACACACACTCACACAAACACACTCAATCACACGCACGCAGACACACACTCACAAACACACACACAATCACACACACTCAATCACATGCACGCAGACACACACACACTCACACACACACACTCAATCACACGCACGCAGACACACACTCACAAACACACACACACACACACACAATCACACACACTCAATCACATGCACGCAGACACACACACACTCACACACACACACTCAATCACACGCACGCAGACACACAATCACACACAATCACGCACACTCAATCACACGCACGCAGACACAAACTAACAACACACACACACACACACATACACACACACTCACACAATCACACACACGCACGCACGCACACTCACTCAATCAAACACACGTGCACCCACATACACTCACACACACGTACACACGCGTACACTCACACAATTACAATCACACACACAAACGCAGAATGAATGTATGGTGTGTTTGTACCTTGGCGTTGAGCAGCAGAAACAGAGGATGATCTGGAGTCGCCTGAGCCCTCCACTGCAGAACATCCTGCATGTACAGAAACTAAGGAGAAAACACAAACACACAACTGTACTACATACATAACGACAATCTTCTGACTGTACTCACAACACTGTGTGTCACGTCATACTTGATGCATGTGTGTGATGTGTACCTGCTCAGTATCCTCCAGCTGTGACACGTCTCGTCCACTGGCCTGAGCCATTCTCTTCCCAGCCACCAGATTCCCCACCATCATGGATGCAGGTCCCACCTCTGAAACACACACATCATCATACACAACACGTGTGTGCGCGTCCTCCCTGCAGGCTTCAGATGGAAGCGTGTTTTGTCTTTGGTCTGTATGAAGGGACTGACCGGTGCCCGGCTGCTTCTGTCGGGGTTTGGGCAGGTTGGTGACACAGGTGTGAGGACACATGAGGACGTTACAGGGGTGCAGGGCTCCCTCCAGGAAGCGCTGTTTGGTCTCGGAGATGTGAATGCCCCCCAGAGGAGCTTTAGGAAGCGTGTTAGCCGGGACCAGAGCCAGACAATACACGCCAACATGATGAATGCTGTCTATAGCCTGAAACAAACCACAACATGAGTCGGAGAGATGAGATTCATTCACTGACTTGTGTTGTGTAGAATGATTGTGTACCTGCAGGACTCGACTCATCCACTGGAAACTGTCCTCCTCAGACGCATCTGGCCTCTGTTCAGCCACCACCACGATACGCTCATCATGAAGAACAGACACGGAGAACACAGCGATCCTGAAACACAAAACACAGAAACACTGCAGCGCTGCCACGTGATGATGTCAGGCTTGTGTAGATGAGTGTGTGTAGTTACCTTCCTCTGTACACAAACTTCATGGGCTCTACGGCCAGCGCTGTGGCCACTACATCATCAGCGTTATGTCTTCTTGAAGTGACCACCATCAGCCCGTCCATCTTCCCCACCACAAACACCAGATTATCCTGCCGACATCACATCCCATGATAAAACTGTACAGATGATGTGTGTGTGTGTGTGTGTGTGTGTGTGTGTGTGTGTGTGTGTGTGTGAAACTCACTGGCCCGATGAAGCCCAGGAGAGACGTCCGAGTGAAGGCTCTGTCACTGATGGGCGTCCCTGATGATGTCACTGGAATGGTCTGAAAAACACAAACAATAACATCTGTTCACTTCCTGTTTCATCTGAAGATTTGGCTTCAGGTTACAGACGCCTGTGACATGTTTTTGTTCATGTGCTTCATATGTTTAGAGCTCACTGACCTCAAAGATGTTCTTGGTCATGCCGGGCAGGCCATAGTAAGAGATTCCTGTAGTGCTTGAGCTTATGCAGATTTCACCAATCTCATCCATTTGGCAGAGATACGGCGTCCCCTCCACACGCACCACACACACCTGAGCTGCGCGTACACACACACACAAACACAGGGTTTAAGAGTGGTGTCTGACACATGATTGAGAGACAGGTATAAGGGAACAGGTCTCACCTCCAGGCATCACCTGTCCAACATCCTGAACGGTGAGCACAGACAGCTTCTCCTCTGTGTCCACTCGAATCACACCGTAGCTCAGAGCGCTCATAGACAAGACTGCTTTACCTGGAGGAGGAACGGACATCTCTGGAGGCCTGAACACACACACACATTTAACAACACACACACAACATCATCTAATACTGATACACCGCTGTAATGTCATCACTTCACCTGCGGAGGGCGACAGTCATGGCTTCAGAAGAACTAGCACACGGACAGATCACCTCCGGTCGAAGCCCACGGGACTGAAATACATTTAGAAAGGCATCACAGGACGAGATAGACCCTGAAAATACACCAAACAGATTATTTACTAACAGTGATTACTCTAGTGTACACTCACAGTGATTACTCTAGTGTACACTCACAGCGATTACTCTAGTGTACACTCACAGCGATTACTCTAGTGTACACTCACAGCGATTACTCTAGTGTACACTCACAGCGATTACTCTAGTGTACACTCACAGTGATTACTCTAGTGTACACTCACAGCGATTACTCTAGTGTACACTCACAGCGATTACTCTAGTGTACACTCACAGCGATTACTCTAGTGTACACTCACAGAGATTACTCTAGTGTACACTAACAGCGATTACTCTAGTGTACACTAACAGCGATTACTCTAGTGTACACTAACAGCGATTACTCTAGTGTACACTAACAGCGATTACTCTAGTGTACACTAACAGCGATTACTCTAGTGTACACTAACAGCGATTACTCTAGTGTACACTAACAGCGATTACTCTAGTGTACACTCACAGAGATTACTCTAGTGTACACTCACAGTGATTACTCTAGTGTATACTCACAGTGATTACTCTAGTGTACACTCACAGTGATTACTCTAGTGTACACTCACAGTGATTACTCTAGTGTACACACACAGCGATTACTCTAGTGTACACTAACAGCGATTACTCTAGTGTATACTCACAGGGATTACTCTAGTGTATACTCACAGTGATTACTCTAGTGTACACTAACAGCGATTACTCTAGTGTACACTAACAGCGATTACTCTAGTGTACACTAACAGCGATTACTCTAGTGTACACTAACAGAGATTACTCTAGTGTACACTCACAGCGGTTACTCTAGTGTACACTCACAGCGGTTACTCTAGTGTACACTCACAGCGGTTACTCTAGTGTACACTCACAGAGATTACTCTAGTGTACACTCACAGCGGTTACTCTAGTGTACACTCACAGTGATTACTCTAGTGTACACTCACAGCGATTACTCTAGTGTACACTCACAGAGATTACTCTAGTGTACACTAACAGCGATTACTCTAGTGTACACTCACAGAGATTACTCTAGTGTACACTAACAGCGATTACTCTAGTGTACACTCACAGCGATTACTCTAGTGTACACTCACAGCGATTACTCTAGTGTACACTCACAGCGATTACTCTAGTGTACACTCACAGCGATTACTCTAGTGTACACTCACAGCGATTACTCTAGTGTACACTCACAGCGATTACTCTAGTGTACACTCACAGCGATTACTCTAGTGTATACTCACAGGGATTACTCTAGTGTACACTCACAGGGATTACTCTAGTGTACACTAACAGCGATTACTCTAGTGTACACTAACAGCGATTACTCTAGTGTACACTAACAGCGATTACTCTAGTGTACACTCACAGCGATTACTCTAGTGTACACTCACAGCGATTACTCTAGTGTACACTCACAGCGGTTACTCTAGTGTACACTCACAGCGGTTACTCTAGTGTACACTCACAGAGATTACTCTAGTGTACACTCACAGAGATTACTCTAGTGTACACTCACAGCGGTTACTCTAGTGTACACTCACAGTGGTTACTCTAGTGTACACTCACAGCGATTACTCTAGTGTACACTCACAGAGATTACTCTAGTGTACACTAACAGCGATTACTCTAGTGTACACTCACAGCGATTACTCTAGTGTACACTCACAGCGATTACTCTAGTGTACACTCACAGCGATTACTCTAGTGTACACTCACAGCGATTACTCTAGTGTACACTCACAGCGATTACTCTAGTGTACACTCACAGCGATTACTCTAGTGTACACTCACAGCGATTACTCTAGTGTACACTCACAGCGATTACTCTAGTGTACACTCACTGTGATTACTCTAGTGTACACTCACAGCGATTACTCTAGTGTACACTCACAGCGATTACTCTAGTGTACACTCACAGCGATTACTCTAGTGTACACTCACAGCGATTACTCTAGTGTACACTCACAGCGATTACTCTAGTGTATACTCACAGCGATTACTCTAGTGTACACTCACAGCGATTACTCTAGTGTACACTCACAGCGATTACTCTAGTGTACACTCACAGCGATTACTCTAGTGTACACTCACAGCGATTACTCTAGTGTACACTCACAGTGATTACTCTAGTGTACACTAACAGCGATTACTCTAGTGTACACTCACAGCGATTACTCTAGTGTACACTCACAGCGATTACTCTAGTGTACACTCACAGCGATTACTCTAGTGTACACTCACAGCGATTACTCTAGTGTACACTCACAGCGATTACTCTAGTGTACACTAACAGTGATTACTCTAGTGTACACTAACATTGATTACTCTAGTGTACACTAACAGCGATTACTCTAGTGTACACTAACAGCGATTACTCTAGTGTACACTCACAGCGATTACTCTAGTGTACGCTCACAGTGATTACTCTAGTGTACGCTCACAGTGATTACTGTAGTGTACACTAACAGCGATTACTCTAGTGTACACTAACAGCGATTACTCTAGTGTACACTAACAGTGATTACTCTAGTGTACACTCACAGTGATTAATAGTGTACACTCACAGTGATTACTCTAGTGTACACTCACAGTGATTACTCTAGTGTATACTCACAGAGATTACTCTAGTGTATACTCACAGCGATTACTCTAGTGTACACTCACAGCGATTACTCTAGTGTACACTCACAGCGATTACTCTAGTGTACACTCACAGCGATTACTCTAGTGTACACTAACAGTGATTACTCTAGTGTACACTCACAGCGATTACTCTAGTGTACACTCACAGCGATTACTCTAGTGTACACTCACAGTGATTACTCTAGTGTATACTCACAGAGATTACTCTAGTGTATACTCACAGCGATTACTCTAGTGTACACTCACAGAGATTACTCTAGTGTACACTCACAGCGATTACTCTAGTGTACACTCACAGCGATTACTCTAGTGTACACTCACAGTGATTACTCTAGTGTACACTAACAGTGATTACTCTAGTGTACACTCACAGCGATTACTCTAGTGTACACTCACAGAGATTACTCTAGTGTACACTCACAGCGATTACTCTAGTGTACACTCACAGCGATTACTCTAGTGTACACTCACAGTGATTACTCTAGTGTACACTAACAGTGATTACTCTAGTGTACACTAACATTGATTACTCTAGTGTACGCTCACAGCGATTACTCTAGTGTACACTCACAGCGATTACTCTAGTGTACACTAACAGTGATTACTCTAGTGTACACTCACAGCGATTACTCTAGTGTACACTCACAGCGGTTACTCTAGTGTACACTCACAGAGATTACTCTAGTGTACACTCACAGTGATTACTCTAGTGTATACTCACAGTGATTACTCTAGTGTACACTCACAGTGATTACTCTAGTGTACACTCACAGTGATTACTCTAGTGTACACACACAGCGATTACTCTAGTGTACACTAACAGCGATTACTCTAGTGTACACTCACAGCGATTACTCTAGTGTACACTCACAGTGATTACTCTAGTGTACACTAACAGCGATTACTCTAGTGTACACTCACAGTGATTACTCTAGTGTACACTAACAGCGATTACTCTAGTGTACACTCACAGTGATTACTCTAGTGTACACACACAGCGATTACTCTAGTGTACACTAACAGCGATTACTCTAGTGTACACTCACAGCGATTACTCTAGTGTACACACACAGCGATTACTCTAGTGTACACTAACAGCGATTACTCTAGTGTACACTCACAGCGATTACTCTAGTGTACACTAACAGCGATTACTCTAGTGTACACACACAGCGATTACTCTAGTGTACACTAACAGCGATTACTCTAGTGTACACTCACAGTGATTACTCTAGTGTACACACACAGCGATTACTCTAGTGTACACTAACAGCGATTACTCTAGTGTACACTCACAGCGATTACTCTAGTGTACACTCACAGTGATTACTCTAGTGTACACTCACAGTGATTACTCTAGTGTACACTCACAGTGATTACTCTAGTGTACACACACAGCGATTACTCTAGTGTACACTAACAGCGATTACTCTAGTGTACACTCACAGCGATTACTCTAGTGTACACTAACAGTGATTACTCTAGTGTATACTCACAGTGATTACTCTAGTGTACACTCACAGTGATTACTCTAGTGTACACTCACAGTGATTACTCTAGTGTACACACACAGCGATTACTCTAGTGTACACTAACAGCGATTACTCTAGTGTACACTCACAGCGATTACTCTAGTGTACACTAACAGTGATTACTCTAGTGTACACTCACAGCGATTACTCTAGTGTACACTAACAGTGATTACTCTAGTGTATACTCACAGGGATTACTCTAGTGTACACTAACATTGATTACTCTAGTGTACGCTCACAGTGATTACTCTAGTGTACACTCACAGCGATTACTCTAGTGTACACTAACAGTGATTACTCTAGTGTACACTAACAGTGATTACTCTAGTGTACACTAACATTGATTACTCTAGTGTACGCTCACAGTGATTACTCTAGTGTACACTCACAGCGATTACTCTAGTGTACACTAACAGTGATTACTCTAGTGTATACTCACAGGGATTACTCTAGTGTACACTAACATTGATTACTCTAGTGTACGCTCACAGTGATTACTCTAGTGTACACTCACAGCGATTACTCTAGTGTACACTAACAGTGATTACTCTAGTGTACACTCACAGTGATTACTCTAGTGTACGCTCACAGCGATTACTCTAGTGTACACTCACAGCGATTACTCTAGTGTACACTAACAGTGATTACTCTAGTGTACACTCACAGTGATTACTCTAGTGTACACTCACAGAGATTACTCTAGTGTATACTCACAGGGATTGGCTCCATCCGCAACAATGAGAATGCGAAGTGAACTGAGACTAATATCTCTCTGTTCTCGCTGGGCTAAAAGTGACCAGTGCATGTCTCTGGACTTCACCACCGCTACACGAGCTGTTCAAACAGAACAACACAAATAAACACACATCACTTTCATCTGTGTTCATAAGAAGGGTTCTGAGATTGTGTTCAGGTATGAGGCCTTATTCTAAAGAGGCAAATATTTAACCCATATGTTAGAATGATCAGGACAAGGTTTGGGTTCAGTGTCACCTTTATACGTGTGAACTTTCTGAATCCAGGACAGAGGATTGACCTTCATCAGGGAGTATGGGATGCTGATGACATGAAGTCTGTTCATCACACTCTGAGACATGAGAGCAGGTGTCAGAGACATCAAGAGACGAGCGTGTGTGTGAAATCAGCTGTGTGTGTTTGTGACTCACCGTCAGTACACCGTGCCACAGACCAGCATCACGTTTGAAGTCCAAAACATTTGTTATAATCTCACCTGGAGAGAAATGTAAGATGATTAGAGAACACAGAAACCTAAACTACAAATGCTCTAGTCTACAGATTAACAGTTTGATCGAATAATCTACAAAATAACGTTGAATTTCTCTGATCTGTGGTTTTAACATCTCTAAACCGAAGTGTCATTTCTGCTCCACCATGTCCACCGCACGCACGCACACACACACACACACACACACGTATGTTTTATTATCTCCGTGGGGACAGTCCATAGGTGTAATAAGTTGTATAATGTACAAACAGTTTATTTTATCCCCAAACCCAACCCCTAGACATAAAGATGGTAGAAAACTTTTTAGATTTTCATTCTGTACAATTTATAAGCTTTTGTGCCCATTGGGACCTCCACTGTGATCCCCACAGTGACACAATGCCCCATATAAACACATAAAAAAACAAATCCACACACACACACATACACACACAAACACACACACACACACACACACACACACACACACACATACACACTCACCCTCGGTGTATCCACAGGCCTGAGTGAGAGCGTGACAGTGAGCCAACATAGAAGAGTGAGACACAGTGATGCCCATCGTACAGCCCTCCTTACTGCTCTTATACTGCGCGCGCACACACACACACACACACACACACACACAGAGAGATTGTGTCTATTATCACAGAAATCTAAATCAATCTGTAGATGTGCAGGTGTGACTCTGACCTCGATGTAGGCGATGTCATTGCTGGCGTCTCTGATTGGTGGATGCCATTCTTTAGGAGGCTTTACAACATGCTTTCCATCTGTAACAAACCACAGCAGTCTCGGCCAGCCTGAAAACACACAAACACACAACCATCAGTCTGTTAAACACTCACAAACACACAACCATCAGCCTGTAAAACACACACAAACACACAACCATCAGTCTGTAAACACACACACAAACACACAACCATCAGCCTGTAAAACACACACAAACACACAACCATCAGTCTGTAAACACACACACAAACACACAACCATCAGCCTGAAAACACACAAACACACAACCATCAGTCTGTTAAACACTCACAAACACACAATCATCAGTCTGTAAAACACACACAAACACACAATCATCAGTCTGTAAACACACACACAAACACACAACCATCAGTCTGTTAAACACTCACAAACACACAACCATCAGCCTGTAAAACACACACAAACACACAATCATCAGTCTGTAAACACACACACAAACACACAACCATCAGTCTGTTAAACACTCACAAACACACAACCATCAGCCTGTAAAACACACACAAACACACAATCATCAGTCTGTAAACACACACACAAACACACAATCATCAGTCTGTAAACACACACACAAACACACAATGTAACAACCATCAGACGGTTAAACACACAGGACTGCTAAAGTAACAGAATCAATAAAAAAGTGAGTTTACCCCAAAATAAAAATGATTTCTTCTGCAGAACACAAAAAAATAAATTTTGAAGAAAGTTGATTATCAAACAACATTGAACCCCTTTAACGCTGATACATTTCTCAAAATATCATCTTTTGTGTTCCACGGAAGACAGAGTCACATAGAGGTTTACAACCACATGAGGGAGAATAAATGACATCATTTTGCTTTGTTACGTTGTGTTGATCCCTTTAAATCTAGGGGAAAAATAGGAAGCAGGATTGACGCACCTTTAAAAGTGACCACCTCTCCAGTCTGTGCTTTAGGGAGACCCTTCTGACAGGCATCAGAGGTCAGCGCCAAAGTCACCCCACAACTGCCCAACAGAAAGCCCACCTGCTGACTGCCAGCGTCCTGATGAGAGAGAGTTGTGTGTGTTGTGTAAATAAAATCTGTTGAGGGTTTGGAGATTGGGGGCACATTTCAGCATCTTTTGTGCCTCAAAGCTTTGTTTATTAACTACAGTACACACAGAGCACTGTGTTTCCCCACCGACTGTTATTACTGACGCACAGCCCGCTCATCTCTATTCATGTTACAGGGCTCTCACGCTTTCACCATGAGACACACACATGTAAGTCTGTTCACACGCTCACACGTGTGATATCTTATTGAAATGCTGATCTGCTATTTTATTCAGTTTAAGTCTATTTTGCGAGTGAAACTTGTTTTCCGGCTGCATTGAGTATATAAAACTAGATGCGGACTAGTGGATGCTGAATCCTGTTATTTACACGTGTCATCTGTCTGTTCTGCGTGTCTGAGTGACGGCTGGCAGCAGACCAAATCAGTCCCTAGTCACCGGGATTTTCCACTCCAGTCCGTGCACGCTGTTATTAAGTCATACACGTTTAAATACAGCATATATGTAACATTACGGACAATGTATATGAACACAAGCGATCATTACATAGTATAAAGAAGAGGCCATTATCATTTCTTAGTATAACACAGATTTTAGACCGCCACTAGTCGCCATGTTAGCTCCCTGAATCTTAGTGCATAGCAAAACGTGATTGGCTGAAATCCAACGTGGCCTATTGGACAACAAAAGCGGAAGTTAACCGATTGGCTTGCGTAGATAGTGGGCGGAGTCCACCTATTTGTGGATTGTGCGCACGATTTGACGTTAGAAATGTTTCAAAATCCTCAAATGCACAGAGAGCAATCCACAAATGCGTGCACTGATCCACAAATGTGTGCACTGATCCACAAATGCGTGCACTGATCCACAAATGCGTGCACTGATCCATAAATGCGTGCACTGATCCACAAATGCCTGCACTGATCCACAAATGCGTGCACTGATCCACAAATGCGTGCACTGATCCACAAATGCGTGCAACGATCCACAAATGCGTGCAGCGATTCACAAATGCGTGCACTGATCCACAAATGCGTGCAACGATCCACAAATGCGTGCAGCGATTCACAAATGCGTGCACTGATCCACAAATGCGTGCACTGATCCACAAATGCGTGCACTGATCCACAAATGCGTGCACTGATCCACAAATGCGTGCATGTGCACTGATCCACAAATGCGTGCATGTGCACTGATCCACAAATGCGTGCACTGATCCACAAATGCGTGCACTGATCCACAAATGCGTGCATGTGCACTGATCCACAAATGCGTGCATGTGCACTGATCCACAAATGCGTGCAGCGATCCACAAATGCGTGCAGCGATTCACAAATGCGTGCACTGATCCACAAATGCGTGCACTGATCCACAAATGCGTGCACTGATCCACAAATGCGTGCACTGATCCACAAATGCGTGCACTGATCCACAAATGCGTGCATGTGCACTGATCCACAAATGCGTGCACTGATCCACAAATGCGTGCACTGATCCACAAATGCGTGCATGTGCACTGATCCACAAATGCGTGCATGTGCACTGATCCACAAATGCGTGCAGCGATCCACAAATGCGTGCAGCGATTCACAAATGCGTGCACTGATCCACAAATGCGTGCACTGATCCACAAATGCGTGCACTGATCCACAAATGCGTGCACTGATCCACAAATGCGTGCACTGATCCACAAATGCGTGCATGTGCACTGATCCACAAATGCGTGCATGTGCACTGATCCACAAATGCGTGCACTGATCCAAAAATGCGTGCAGCGATTCACAAATGCGTGCAGCGATTCACAAATGCGTGCACTGATCCACAAATGCGTGCACTGATCCACAAATGCGTGCACTGATCCACAAATGCGTGCATGTGCACTGATCCACAAATGCGTGCATGTGCACTGATCCACAAATGCGTGCATGTGCACTGATCCACAAATGCGTGCAGCGATTCACAAATGTGCAGAAAGCGATCCACAAATGTGAAGAAGGCGATCTACAAATAAATATTATTAAAATACATTTGTAAATATTTTTTACTCAAACTCATTGTATTTATTTGTGAATTCCATTTATTTTTGTGGAACGTCAAACATGTATTTATGGTTTGCTTTTTGTGCATATGTGGATTTAAAAAATGTTTGTGAAATTGTCTATATTTATTTGCGAATCGTAGTTTATTTATACAGAATAATGAAACAAATCTGATCCCATAGAAGGGGGGTGGGGTTCGCTGAAACTCATTATCATTTAAAGAGACATGCAC
Organism: Triplophysa bombifrons; assembly: GCA_029783895.1. NCBI lineage: Eukaryota > Metazoa > Chordata > Actinopteri > Cypriniformes > Nemacheilidae > Triplophysa > Triplophysa bombifrons. The sequence continues at coordinate 457,361 of JAPMJR010000035.1, read as the reverse complement.
TAAAACGGGTTGCTGTGAGCATAGCTGTTTTTGACGAGGTAAGAAAGGTTTTGTTTACACAGCCATTGAGTGTTTTTAATCAAAATATGTTCCAGACATTTCATGAAGACCCTAATAAATCATACCAACTTGTTGAAAGTGGTCGTATGAGGAGACCTTTAAAAAAACGCCAGTGTGAATTCAACATACTGTGGTTTTGACTGCAGTTGCGGCATTACACTGTTGCGTTATCAGCACCAGTGAGGCGCTGAAGAGTCGCAGGAAGAACAAGAGCTAATAGGAGCTGTTTTAGCTGTGATTCACGGCCGTTCAGGTGAATATTGATTGTTTTGCATCAAAGTAGGTTCAATTTCTTGAAAAGGTTCCTCAATTGAACCTACTGTACATCATTGTAATGTCTTCAGCTGTGCAGTTGGCTTGTTGAATCAGCGTATACCGTGCACAGCGAGAATGAACACACATTAGGATCAGTACGACCGGCAAACGAATGACTCATTTAAACCGATTTGTTTCAACAGTTGAAACTATTCAGTCACTAGCGAATATAAGAGAACAGTGAGTCAACGCTCAGTGAATCCAGGATGTTAGTGAGCTTTTCTTATTTAGTTAGACTGGTTCATTTATTTGGCTATTGTTGATTGAAATGTTGAAATGATAAAAAGCTTATATTAGCAACTTTTTTGTTGGTTGGATATTTTGGTTTGATAACTTAAAGCGATATTTCACTAGCAAATCAAATTCTCTCCCTCACGGCATCCTGACTGAATGTGGTTTTCTTCTGGAAGAATAATGCAGTGGAGTCATAATACCACAGATCCATTTCTTCCAAACGGTAGAATGAGAGTGAACAGGGGGCAATTGAAGCTCATGAAGTGAAGCTTTCCTGTAGCTCTGTGGTAAGAGCATTGCGTTAACAACGCAAGGTTGTGGGTTTCATCCCAGGGGATTGCACATGTATAGGACAATGCAATGTATGTCGCTTTACATTTACATTTACATTTAGTCATTTAGCAGACGCTTTTATCCAAAGCGACTTACAAGTGGGGTAGGTAATGGAAGCAATTAGGACATCATAAGTACAACAAAAGCATAAGTGCAATCAAAAATAAGGTTCATATAGTCCAACACAGTATACAGAATCATTCATACATTTTTTTTTTTTTTTTTTTTTTTTTTTTTAAAGAAGAGAAGAAAAGAGTAGAGAAGAGAGTTGAGTCAGAACAGATCAGTCAGATGTCAGATGTTGGCGGAAGAGATGTGTTTTCAGGCGTTTCTTAAAGATGGCTACAGAGTCTGCAGATCTTGTAGCAGCAGGCAGATCATTCCACATAGGTGGAACAGATCCGGAGAAGGTGCGCGAGAGAGATTTTTTACCTTTATGGGATGGCACCACAAGACGCCGTTCGTTTGCAGATCGTAGGGATCTGGCGGGTACATATGTCTGCATTAGTGAGTGAAGATAAGGTGGTGCCAAACCAGTCGTGGTCTTGTAAGCCAGGAGCAGAGTCTTGAATTTAATGCGAGCGACTATAGGGAGCCAATGTAGCTTAATGAGTAGAGGAGTGACGTGTGCCCTCTTCGGTTCATTAAAGATAACTCTTGCCGCAGCATTCTGGATCATCTGTAGAGGGTTTGGTTGTGCAAGCTGGAAGTCCTCCCAGTAGTGCATTGCAGTAGTCCAGTCTGGACAGGACTAGAGCCTGTACTAGGACTTGCGTAGCATGCTCCGATAGGAAGGGTCTAATTTTCCTGATATTGTAGAGGATGAATCTACAGGACCGGGCGGGGCTGGCAACTTGATCTGTGAAGTTGAGCTGATCATCGATCACCACTCCCAGGTTTCTTGCCTTTCTGGAAGGTGTGATGGTTGATGAGCCCAGTTGAATGGAAAGGTTGTGATAAGTCTTTATATCAGCCGGGATTACAAGCAGTTCTGTTTTTGAAAGGTTCAGCTGTAGGTGATGGCCGTTCATCCAGAGTGAGATGTCGGCTAGGCAAGCTGAGATGCGTGCAGAGACAGTCGGATCGTCAGGGCGAAAAGACAGGTAGAGTTGTGTATCATCCGCATAGCAGTGATAGGAAAAGCCATGTTTCCTAATGACAGAGCCTAGGGATGTCATGTAAACAGAGAATAGCAACGGACCAAGCACTGAGCCCTGAGGAACACCTGTGTCAAGATGTTGGGACTCAGACACCTCACCTCTCCAAGATACACTAAATGACCTACCTGAGAGGTAAGACCTGAACCATTGTAGCACCATTCCGGAGACCCCCATAGCCTTGAGAGTGGACAGGAGGATGTGATGGTTAACAGTGTCGAAGGCGGCAGATAGATCCAGTAGGATGAGAAAAGATGAGTTAGAGGAAGCTCTTTCCAGTCTCAGGGCTTCAATGACAGAGAGCAGCGCAGTCTCAGTGGAGTGACCGCTCTTGAACCCAGACTGGTTGCTGTCCAGGAGGTTGTTCTGGGCGAGGAAGGATGAGAGCTGGTTACATACAACACGTTCTAGAGTTTTCGCAGCGAAGGGGAGTAGGGATACCGGTCTGTAGTTTTCTAACAATGCAGGATTAAGAGTAGGCTTCTTTAGTAGTGGGGTAATACGGGCCTCTTTGAAGAGTGTAGGAAATGAGCCAGTGGTGAGAGACGAGTTGATAATGTGTGTCAAAGAGGGAACAACCGATGGAGAGATGGCCTGGAGGAGATGTGTGGGGATGGGATCTAGAGGGCAGGTAGTCGGATGGTTAGAAGAAATTACCTTTGAAACTTCCTCTTCAGATAGGAGGGAGAAGGAGGGGAACAAGCATGTGTCTGGGGATTGACTGTGATCAAGAGATGGTGGCGCAGAGAATTGATTGCTGATGGTGCTCGTTTTCTTTACAAAGAACGATGCAAAATCGTCAGCTGTTAAGTCTGATGGAGGGGGGGGGTGGGCGGGCAAAGGAGAGCGGAAAAGGTTTTAAAGAGAGTATGAGGGTCAGGAGAGTTGTTGATTTTAGTGTGGTAGTATTGGGTTTTCGCAGAGGAGACATCCGCTGAGAAGGAAGAGAGAATAGACTGGTAGAGAGAGAGGTCAGTGGGTTCTTTTGATTTGCGCCACTTTCTCTCAGCAGACCTGAGAGAGACGCGATGCTCACGGAGAACATCAGATAACCAGGGGGCAGAAGGAGATGCACGAGATGGCCTAGATCTTAGAGGGCATAAGATTTCTAAGCAGGAGGTTAGTGTGGAGCAAAGGGTTTGGGTGGCGGTGTTAGCATCAAGGAGAGAGAACTGTTTAGGGGGTGGGAGAGTAGCAGAGACTGCAGAGGATAAGCGGGAGGGAGAGAGAGATCGTAGGTTGCGTCGGAATGTGACCAGTGGGCAGGCATGTGTTGTGTCTGGAGAAGTTAAGTCGAGATCAAGAGTGATGAGGAAATGATCCGACGTGTGCAGTGGGGTAACCTGGGAGTGATGGGTGAAGCAATAGCGTGTGTAGATGAGATCAAGTTGATTACCGGACTTATGGGTTGCTGAAGTGGGGACTCGCTTGAGGTCAAACGACGCAGTCAGGTTGTTGAAATCAGCAGCCTGTGGTTTTTCTAGGTGGATGTTGAAGTCTCCAAGTACCACCAGAGGAGTACCATCCTCGGGGAATGATGACAGAAGTGTATCTAATTCCTCCAAGAAGAGTCCAAGGTGCCCTGGGGGGCGATAGATAACTACAACATGTGTTTTAACAGGGTGGATGACAGTGACAGCATGAAACTCAAAGGCGGTGTTGTTGCATGAGGGTGCCAGCTTGTTAAATTTCCAGTCGTTAGGAATAAGTAGACCGGTTCCTCCGCCCCTCCCTGATAAGCGTGGGCTGTGGGAGAAAGTGTAGTTATAAGAGAGGGCAGCCGGTGTGGCAGTGTCCTCTGGTTTGATCCAGGTTTCAGTAAGTGCTAGAAGAGAAAGACCAGAATGTTTAGCAATAGCTGTGATGAAATCTGCCTTGTTTACAGCGGATTGGCAGTTCCATAAACCAATAGGAAAGGTAGTATAGGTATTGTTGGATGCTGAAAGAGTACGGAGGTTGTTAGCATTAGCCATGCGTGGCCTTCTGCGGGTTACCGTTGGTGTACGAGATGTAACGACAGTGTAGATTTGAAAACACATAGTGAAAAAAAGAAGGACTGCACAAGACAAATAAAGATAATAGATAAAGTGCAATAAAATAAGTGCAAAACAGTAATACTCAAGTGCCTTGTCTGTGTCTTTGCTCGGTGGAGTCGCACAGGTCGAGTCGATGGTCTTTACTCTCTTCGGTCTTCACGCGATGAGGGCAGCACGCGACCGCAGCACGCGGTGGACAATCCCACTAAATACCCTATTCAATCACGTAATTGAATTCAGCAGGACACGCCTTCCAAATCTCCGAATATTAACACGCAAACAAATGCAAACTAACAGCGCGTGACTCAGTGGACGCAAACAAAGGAAACGAAACCGCGTTAGACTATTAAACACAAATGATCGATTTTTCACCTACGATTTCCAGTTGATTCTTAAGCTGCAACAAAACTGCTTCTCCCACGAACTGACCTTACAACAACTGTTTAAGTACTGTAGCTGGCGTTGGACACGCCTTCCAAATCTCCGAATATTAACACGCAAACAAATGCAAACTAACAGCGCGTGACTCAGTGGACGCAAACAAAGGAAACGAAACCGCGTTAGACTATTAAACACAAATGATCGATTTTTCACCTACGATTTCCAGTTGATTCTTAAGCTGCAACAAAACTGCTTCTCCCGTTTTGTTGCAAAATAAAAAATAAAAGCGTCTGCCAAATGCATAAATGTAAATGTGAGTGCATCCTCAATCAAAGAACTGCTGGACACGCTCTTCTGAAGTGAATCCATGAGTTTAAAAAAATATATATATCTATATCCACAGCGCTATTAACAATAATGACTAACATCCGTTATCTGTCAGATCCAGGAGAACCAGAGGCTTGTGCTTCCAGCAAGTTTCTGTGATGAACACAGAATGTTTATTTTTTAGCCAATAGGACACATTCTCCTCTGGGTGGGACCTTTTAACACCGCCATCTGCCGGGAAAACAAGCCTCTAGTGAAACATCCCTTTATTAATTGACATTTTTGTAACAATTTATTAGAACTTTGATAGGTTACTTGTAAAGTGTTTGGTTAATCCACTTAAAGGGACGGTAGAGCTACATAGATTTATATGCACAAGAACAGGATTGCACCACCTCAGTCTCGTTTTGCTTTTAAACAAGAGATGCATGAAAGCAAACACATTCTCATGACGTTTGAATTATAATTCATGTTTTCTGGAGGGCTTTGTAATGGTGGATGACAAGAGGAGTCTCTGGAGTTCTTTACCTTTCGAGTAAGCGGCACTTCTATAGGTACAGGCACCAGCTCGGCCAACAGACATCCATAAAACGCCACCATAAACATCACAGGATCATTGTTGGGAAACACAAGAGCCACCTGTGAGAACCAGAAGAACATGAGCAGATGATGATCTGAACCTCTCTCTCTGTCTCAAATTCAAAAAAGCTTTATTGGCAAGACAAAAGTACATTTTGCATTGCCAAAGCATAAAAAATAACAAAAAATAATTTACAACTGATCAGTGAAAACAGTATTTAAACAAACAATATACAGTAAAAGAAAAAAACATAGTAAGTAATAATAAGTAGTAAAAATTCACTAAATAATGAACTAAATAATTACAATTCACAAATATGTACATTCATTAAGGGGATCTTGTGTAAATGTTATATGATGTTCATGTGTCCCTCAGCAGCTACATTCTCACACTCAGTTTGTTCTCCAAGAATAAAGAGACGTTTCTCATTTGTGGTGCAGTTTGTAAAATGGGGAGATATGCTGTTTATTTTGGGACAGTATTGATTTCTGATATTTTGATCATTCAGTGAGGAAGTGCAGCTCTGTTTCTATCACTTTCAGACTGCAGTGAGAACACAATCTCTCCATACAGTCAGGTCCATAAATATTGGGACATCGACACAATTCTAACATTTTTGGCTCTATACACCACCACAATGGATTTCAAATGAAACGAATAAGATGTGCTTTAACTGCAGATTGTCAGCTTTAATTTGAGGGTATTTACATCCAAATCAGGTGAATGGTGTAGGAACTACAACAGTTTGCATATGTGCCTCCCACTTGTTAAGGGACCAAAAGTAATGGGAGAAAATAATAATCATAAATCAAACTTTCACTTTTTAATACTTGGTTGCAAATCCTTTGCAGTCAATTACAGTCTGAAGTCTGGAATGCATAGAAATCACCAGACGCTGGGTTTCATCCCCGCTGATGCTCTGCCAGGCCTCTACTGCAACCGTCTTCAGTTCTTGCTTGTTCTTGGGGCATTTTCCCTTCAGTTTTGTCTTCAGCAAATCAGATGCATGCTCAATCAGATTCAGGTCAGGTGATTGACTTGGCCATTGCATAACAGTTCACTTCTTTCCCTTCAAAAACTCTTTGGTTGCTTTTGCAGTATGCTTTGGGTCATTGTCTATCTGCACTGTGAAGCGCCGTCCAATGAGTTCTGAAGCATTTGGCTGAATATGAGCAGATAATATTGCCCGAAACACTTCAGAATTCATCCTGCGGCTTTTGTCAGCAGTCACATCATCAATAAATACAAGAGAACCAGTTCCACTGGCATCCATACATGCCCACGCCATGACACTACCACCACCACGCTTCACTGATGAGGTGGTATGCTTAGGATCATGAGTAGTTCCTTTCCTTCTCCATACTCTTCTCTTCCCATCACTCTGGTACAAGTTGATCTTGGTCTCATCTGTCCATAGGATGTTGTTCCAGAACTGTGAAGGCATTTTTAGATGTCGTTTGGCAAACTCTAATCTGGCCTTCCTGTTTTTGAGGCTCACCAATGGTTAACATCTTGTGGTGAACCCTCTGTATTCACTCTGATGAAGTCTTCTCTTGATAGTTGACTTTGACACACATACACCTTCCTCCTGGAGAGTGTTCTTGATCTGGCCAACATTTGTTTTCTTCACCAGGGAAAATTCTTCGGTCATCCACCACAGTTGTTTTTCGTGGTCTTCCGGGTCTTTTGGTGTTGCTGAGCTCACCGGTGCGTTCCTTCTTTTTAAGAATGTTCCAAAACAGTTGGTTTGGCCACGCCTAATGTTTTTGATATCTCTCTGATCGTTTTGTTTTGTTATTTCAGCCTGTCGATGATGGCTTGCTTCACTGATAGTGACAGCTCTTTGAATCTCATCTTGACAGTTGACAGCAACAGATTCCAAATGCAAATAGCACACTTGAAATGAACTCTGGACCTTTTATCTGCTCATTGTAATTGGGATAGTGAGGGAATAACACACACCTGGCCATGGAACAGCTGAGAAGCCAATTGTCCCATTACTTTTGGTCCCTTAATAAGTGGGAGCGACAGATGCAAACTGTTGTAGTTCCTACACCATTCACCTGATTTGGATGTAAATACCCTCAAATTAAAGCTGACAGTCTGCAGTTAAAGCACATCTTGTTGGTTTCATTTTGAAATCCATTGTGGTGGTGTATAGAGCCAAAAATGTTGAAATTGTGTCGATGTCCCAATATTTATGGACCTGACTGTATGGAGAGATTGTGTTCTCACTGCAGTCTGAAAGTGATGGAAACAGAGCTGCACTTCCTCACTGAATGACTGTATGTGTCTCCCCCGGCCGTCTCGATGGCTGAACTATGATCAGAGTCTGACAATGTCAGTGTTTGTCTCAGCTTCACATCACTCACTGTCAGCAGGTAGTTTTCTATGATAAATTCTCGATTTAGGCAAGGCAAGGCAAGTTTATTTATATAGCACATTTCATACACAAGTGCTTCAAAGTGCTTTACATAAAATGATTGACAGAAAGATATAAAACAAATCTTTAAAATGCAAATGATTTAAGATCACAAATACTTTAGATTTTAAGAAACAATAAAACAGCAATACAATTTATAAAAAATGTGAGTGTATATATAAAAAGAATAAGAGCAAAGTAAAAATAAATTAGAAATAGAAGTGCAGTTGAAGTAAAACAGCACAGTGCTCAGGTTGTGAATGCACAGGTGTGTGTTTAATCTGGATTTAAAAGTATCTTCTGCTGGTGAACGTCTGATGTCTTCTGGAAGCAGATTCCAGCTACGGATGGTGTAATGACTAAACGCTGACTCGCCCTCTTTTGAGTGAACCCTTGTTATCTCTAACTGACTTGATCCTGATGATCTGAGAAGTCTGTTTGGTTTATATTCAATGAGCATATCTGAGATGTATTTAGGTCCTAGACCATTGAGTGATTTATAGACAATTAATAATACTTTGAAGTTGATTCTAAAAGTAACTGGTAACCAGTGTAAGGACCTGAGGATTGGAGTGATATGCTCAGATTTTTTGGTTCTGGTCAGAATCCTGGCAGCAGCGTTCTGTATGAGCTGCAGCTGTCTGATGGTATTTTTGGGAAGACCTGTAAGGAGTCCATTACAGTAATCCACCCTGCTGGTGATGAAAGCATGGACTAGTTTCTCTAAATCTTGGCTAGAGACAAAACATCTGATTCTGGCTGTTTCTGAGATGGTAGTACGCTGATTTGCTTATTGCTTTGACATGACTGCTGAAACTAAGGTCAGACTCCAAAATGACCCCAAGATTTTGTACCTTACTTTGTGTCTTTAGACCTCTTAAGTCAAGGTATGTGTTTACCTTGTTAGTTTCATCCTTGTTACCAAAAACAATGACTTCAGTTTTGTTTTTATTTAACTGAAGGAAGTTTTGACACATCCAGCTGTTAATTTCATCAATGCACTGGCTAAGAGAGTCAATAGGCCTGTAGTCGTTGGGTGAGAGGGCTAGATAGATCTGAGTGTCATCTGCATAGCTGTGGTAGGCAATTTGGTACTTTTTCATTATTTGGCCAAGTGGGAGCATATACAAATTGAAGAGGAGCGGAGCAAGAATCGAGCCCTGTGGAACACCACAAGTCATGGGTGTCCAGTCAGATTTGTGGTTGCCTATGTTCACATAGTAACCTCTCCCTTTAAGGTATGACCCAAACCATTTAAGTACCAACCCAGAAAGCCCTACCCAGTTTTCCAGCCTATGTAGGCGTATGGTGTGATCTACCGTGTCAAATTCAGCACTGAGATCTAGTAAAACCAGAACTGATATTTTGCCTGAATCAAAATTCTGTCGAATATCATTAATTATCTTTATGAGCACTGTCTCTGTGCTATGATGCTGAAGGAAACCAGACTGATAATTGTCCAGGCAGCCATTTGAGTTCATGAATTTGGTCAGCTGATTGAAGACAACCTTTTCAATGATGTTGCCTATAAAAGGAAGATTTGATATTGGTCTGTAGTTAGACAGTAAGGTTTTGTCTAGATTGCCCTTTTTTAGAAGAGGTTTGACAACTGCATTTTTAAGGCTCTCTGGGAAAGTTCCTGAGAGCAGTGAGGTATTAACTATTTTTAGGAGATCTGCTTCCAAACAGTTAAACACTCTTTTGAAAAAGGATGTGGGAAGTGTGTCAAGGCTGCAAGTTGACGCCTTAAGATGCTGTACCGTTTCCTCCAGGGTTTTGAGATCAATTGTCTGAAAGTCATTACAAAGTTACTAATTTCTGATGTACTGGAGTCAGACTGACCTGACTGCCGCATGGAGCTTTGCTGATTTTCATTCTGATATTACTGATCTTTTGAAGGAAATAAGTTGCAAACTCATTGCATTTGTCATCAGACAGCATTTCCCTATGAACTTGACTCGGGGGATTTGTTAGTCTCTCTACAGTTGCAAAAAGGGTGCGAGTGATATTTATTTTGCAGTTTATAATGTTAGAGAAAAAGTTCTGTCTAGCTTTGCCTAAGTCAACATTGAATGCATGCAGACTGTCTTTATAGAAGTTATAGTGAACTTCAAGTTTGGTTTTTCGCCACATACGCTCAGCTTTTCTGCATGTTCTTTTCATGCTTTGTACTTCTGTGTGTTTCTCCAGGGTGCTTTACGCCTGCCAGTTATCGCCTTGACCTTTACTGGAGCAATGGCATCGATAGCATTTTTAACTTTTGCATTAAAGCTATCGAGGAGAACATCCATAGAGTCTGCAGATGTACGCGGTGACAAAGACATAGCATTCACAAATAGCTCACTGGTGTTCTCATTTATGAATCTCTTTTTATAGAGACGGGTCTATTTTCAGTGGCAGGACTGATTGATATATCAAAGAAAATACAAAAAATGATCAGACAATGCCACATCTCTAATAATAGTGGATGAAATGTTTAGACCTTTGCTAATGAGCAGATCCAGAGTGTGTCCACGATTGTGTGTAGGACAGTGTACATGCTGGATCAGATCAAAAGTGTTTAAAACATTTAAAAGTTCATTTGTAGTGTTGTTTTCTGTCTTGTCTACATGAATATTAAAATCTCCGGCAATAACAAAGCAGTCAAATTCTGAGGAAATAGCTGATAGCAGTTCTGAAAAATCATCAACAAAGACTGGGGAGTATTTGGGAGGTCTGTAAATAATTGTAAACAGAATGTGTGGTGCACCTTTTAAAGCAATACTCAAGTATTCAAAGGACAGGTAGTCACCAAGTAAAACTTGCTTGCAGTCAAAGTGATCTTTAAATAGAGCAGCTATTCCTCCACCTCTCCTAACAGCTCTGCAAACATTTATAAAAGTAAAGTTTGGGGGGGCAGATTCATTGAGGATTGTAGCACAACAACTGTCATCTAACCAAGTGTTATTTAGAAACATGAAGTCAAGTTTGTTACTGGTGATGAGGTCATTTACCAAAAAGTATTTTTTTTTTAGTGAACAGATGTTTAAAAGTGCTAATTGAATAGTAACTGTTTTTAGTTTTTTACCCGTCATTCTCAGGGTGACGTCTAAAAGGTATTCGATTAGATAGCTTTGCCATTCGACTGGAAAGGGTCTTAGTTGTTCGTTCACTTATCAGGACAGATATAGGGAAAACTAAAGGAACACTGGGTTCCCACTTGTTCTGTAAATATTTGAGATTTTTGCTGGTATCATAGCAGGGACCCAATTCATATCAGTCACCAGTGCTCTTTTCAGTCTTGTTTATTCCATCTCCAGCAGATGGGGTTTATGTGATCCCTGGCGTTGTGGCAGAGGCCGGAGAGCTCTTTCAGAGGGAAAAGGTTGGCCAGGTTGACCCAGAGGCTTTGGTGGTTGTGGGGCCCATCGCTTTTTAGTTGAAACGTGAGGACTCGCTACAAAAGAGTGGGAGAGTTTTGTTCCAGCAAATACTAGTTCCTCCATTTTCTCTGAGAAGCTCAAAAGAGATGATTTAGTAGAGAGGGAGAGAGTGTATAGTGAGAGGGCCTGCGAGTCTTATGTTGTTTTGGCTCTCCCGGTTGTTATCCACTGGGCAGGGTACAGCTTGAGTGGTGTTATCCAAATGTCCATCCAACTGCTGAGATGGGTCACTATTGCCAGGTGTATGTATGCCATTCAGGAGTGGAGTGGCACACTCTACTGATGGGTGAAGGAGGGAGAAGAGGATATTGTCCTTTAGCACTCTTGAACCAAGTTTGTTTGGGTGGAGGCCATCTGTTGTAAAAAGTTGTCTTTGACTCCAAAAGAGATTTAAGTTGTCAATGAAGTTCAGTCCTCTCATGTTGTAGGTTTTTTGCAGCCATATGTTCAGACTGAGTAGCCGAGAGAACATATTCGTTCCCCGAGCTGGGAGAGGTGAGTGAATGCCTGTACTTTTAGCTTTCCAAGCATTTCAAAGAGTTCATTAAAATCCCTTTTTAAGAGCTCTGACCGCTCTTTTCGAGTATCATTTTTCCCACATGTATGGCAATCCGATTTACAGACTTATGTTGTTTCAGGATGTTTGAGAGTTCCTTGCTTACATCAGCAATCATTGCTTGAGGGAAATAGTATGTACGTATAGCCCTGCTACGAAGGTTTCTGATAATAGAGTCCCCCACTATCAGAGTATTTGGCTCGGCTGCTTTCTGAGCAGAGTGCCGTTGCCTGTTTGACACAGAGCATCTGCCAACTGCAGTGTCCACTTTCGATTTTTGCCTGACCACGTTTGGGGATTCTTCACCCAAGGTTGTGGGTTCGATCCCAGGGGATTGCAAATAACTATGTAAAATGTATAGGATAAAGCAATGTAAGACGCTTTGGATAAAAGCGTCTGCCAAATGCCTAAATGTAAATGTAAATGTAGATATTCATTAGTGCCTCAAATCTATTTTCAAGATGTACAGGGGGTGGCAGAGTACCAACATTGTCTAGTCGAGTCTTAGTCATATCTGGGGTAGATGAAGCTAATGCGGCAATTTGTGAAATTCTTGACAGTCTGATATTACGAGCATCTTTAGGTCTTGCGCCCTTTTTCTGCCAACGCTTTGTGTCCTCAGCTACCTTTGTTTGCATCTGTACAGGTTTGTCTGAGCTCACTATAATCTGATGAGAAGTGCTGGGTTCACAGAACTCACCAGCTGTATGCTGAGGGGGTCCACGGCAAGTATCAGCTGTGTGTTCTTGCAGGGACGGCAATATTGTGAGTAGCTTTGTTTCGAGAACTGCAATCTTTTGTAGAAGTTTGTGTCAGTTTGAGCAGCAGGTGATTGTAGATCCAGAAGAAGGCATTTTCACACCAGTTTGAGAGTGGGCAAAGGAGTTATCCTTAAGAGTTTCAATTGTCCGCAGTAAGCTGGTAGACCACTATCCTAAAAGAAATCCTGGTTGCTTGGCGAAAGTTTTGAAGTATGTCCCAGTCTTTGGTTTTAGTGCCTAATTGTTTAGTCTTAGCACTGTACTGAACTGCTGGTGTTTAAGTAATATAAAGCATAAAAGCAGAAGCGCAAAGCACGGAGCGCTAGTAAATGCGTCCCATCAGTAGCAATGCCGGAAGCAAGAGTTTTAGTGCCGGATAACATTGAAGTTTGTGTTGGTTTTGAATGGAATTGTCCAGTGTGTGATGTATAGATCTTTTTGTGTGTTTATGGTTTGATGTTTGTGAGCGTGTGTGTTGTGATGTTGTGTGATGTCTGTCGCTGTGAGGCGCGTCAGTCTCAGGATCAGCTGACACAGAGGACTCTTTGCTAAGCGTAGCTCTTGGTCTTTTAGTGCTTTACTATGGGATGTGTTTGGCTCACTTGCCTTCAGAACTGAATTGATCTTTTATAATGTTTAGAAGCAGAAGGTTTTGGCTCTTTCTCTCTCGCTCGCTCGCTCGCTCGCTCGCTCGCTCGCTCGCTCGCTCACTCACTCACTCACTCACTCACTCACTCACTCACTCACTCACTCACTCACTCACTCACTCACTCACTCACTCACTCACTCTGATACTCACTCTCTCTTTTTCTCTCGCTCTCTCTCTCTCTCTCTCTCTGATACTCACTCTCTCTCTCTCTCTCTCTCTCTGATACTCACTCCGTCTCTCTCTCTTTTTCTCTCTCTCTCTCTGAAACTCACTCCGTCTCTCTCTCTCAGATACTCACACCGTCTCTCTCTCTGTCTCTCTCTCTCTCTCTCTCTGATACACACTCTGATACTCACTCTGTCTCTCTCTCTCTCTCTGATACTCACTCTGATACTCACTCTGTCTCTCTCTCTCTCTCTGATACTCACTCCGTCTCTCTCTCTCTCTCTCTCTCTCTCTCTGATACTCACTCCGTCTCTCTCTCTCTGATACTCACACCGTCTCTCTCTCTCTCTCTCTCTCTCTCTCTCTGATACTCACTCCGTCTCTCTCTCTCTCTCTCTCTCTCTCTCTCTCTCTCTGATACTCACTCTGTCTCTCTCTCTCTCTCTCTCTCTCTCTCTCTGATACTCACTCTGTCTCTCTCTCTGATACTCACTCTGTCTCTCTCTCTCTCTCTCTCTCTCTCTGATACTCACTCTGTCTCCGGGTCGCAGCAGTGGCTCACTCCTGGAGCTCAGTTTATTCAGCAGCGTGTACGCCAGCTTCACACTCCGTGTCCACAGCTTCCCTGTATAAACACAACTCAGCATCCAGCGCCACACAAACACAAGCTGGAGGAATTTCTCACATGTAAATGAAGTGGCGTACCGTATGCGAGGGTGTAGACGGCTTTGCCAGCATTGTCCAGCGCAGTGAGACAGGGAGTCTTGGGTTGTGTTGTACCCCAGTGCTGAAGAGACGCCAGTAATGACGAAGGCCAGTTGGTCATCACCTCCAATGGCTCACCGTCCAGAGGTCTCATCTCACCCCCCTCCGGCTTGGGCTGATCGGGATCTGGATGCTGGACTGCAGCAGGACAGGAAGTGATGTCACAAACTGTTGTTTGACGTGTTCTATCCTCGGCCTCAGACCACACACCCAGTCTGTGTGTTTATTAGCAGTGCGATCGTCCAACGGTTGTGATGTTAGTGACACGAGAGCTTTCACAGACAACAGTGAACTCAGAGAACAGAAATAAGCCTGTGAAATCACTGCCGCACGTTACCTTTCTTTTCCAGCAGCAGATAAATTAAAGATAGAGATGAAGGCAGAGACGACTGAGCGCTAGTATATGAGAGAGATCTTAACGTCTCGGTGTGAGTAGATCATGTTAATGATGCGGGTTTCAAAGAAATGGATTTCAAAGAATGGTATGATTTTCCAGAGGACTGTAATGTAAAATAAAACATGTCTATGTAACAATCAGATTTCATCGGGGTGTTTGTGAGCAGGAGGGTTGAAGGGGATGAAGAAACACAGAAAGAGAGAGAATGAAATCAATGAGCAAGAGAGAGACAGACGGAATCAGAGCTTCAATGAGGAGAGACACCCGACCCGTGAGAGGATTAAAAGTGATTCAACTCATTCCTTCCCATCACATGACAGAACCCATCAAGCGTGACATCACGTCCATGAACGACACGAGGGGTTAGTAAAGGACTCAAGCTCTAAAGACACGCTAGAGGACGCGAGACTCCCGTCACAAATCTCTTTCTAAGTGTTGTGAACCTACCATCCAAAAGCTCTTCAAAATCATCAACGAAGAACTCTGGTAACGGGGGTCTTTTGGGCCTTTTCAGTGTGTTTAGGAGCTGCTGAATCTTAGAGGAAACTCGACTGTTGACTGGAACACCTTCAGACGGAGACAGTGTCACACATATATATATATATAAAGAGAGAGATGGATAGGGTGAGATACACATGAATGAGGAGGTCACAGGATGATGAGGACACAACAGTCTGTCAATCAGTGTGTGACTGTGTGTCCGTGAGGGTTTGGCTGGAGATCACCCAGAGCATCACTCACTCTGACGCCGGCTGCCAAGCAACAAGCAGCTACCCATTCATGAGCTTCTTTCTGAGCTTTTCATGAGTCATTCATGAGCTTTCTGTCCATCTGCGCATTCACTACATGCATGGATGAATTTAAGAAAAGAACAAGAGTTTGTTTCCAAAATGAGATAACTACGTTTTGCAATTTTTCAAAAGTCATGTTTTTTAATAATGTTCTCAGGCCTTATTGTGCTAGTTAACTGTATTTTTGGAGTTGTTAACACTTAATAACATGAATCGGAAGTTGCGATCGTGTTTACTTGAATATTCTGACACATTGCAGAGTGAGAAGGAATTTCAAAGGAGAAATTTTGTGGGCGTGCTTGCGTTTTTCCCTGCTAATTGATTGGATGTGTAAAAACAGCCGTTGCATTTTTTAATGAAACTGGCAGCAGGCTGATAGTTGAAGGGGAGGAGTTAACGGATGCTCAAAACGGCTAATTTACCTCATTTGAGATGGATGGTCATTTCAGGGCAGAAGTGCATTTTCAGATTTTAAAGGAAAATTATGAGGGTACATGAATTTAGAAAAAAGAAAATGACCCACATCGATAAAATATTTACTATAAAAGCTGCAATATTTCATGAAAAAATAAGACTTGTCAATTCTATTTCACTGGGACTTTAAATCAAAACAAACCAAGTGCAGTTTAATTGATAATAAAAACATGATTAATGAAACTTTTTAAATGGAGTTCTCTCATTTTTGAAATAAACACTTCACACGTTAAAACATGGAGGCCACATAAGTCTTGAATACTGTCTATTAATATAATATCACATGTATACCAGACTCATCCATCAAACATGAACCAACAGCAAAGACATATTCTGACACAACAGAGCAATGCTTTCATCTGCACAACACTGCCAATCAAAACATTCGTTGGCACGTTTTCCTTATATTTTTCCATAAATTGGATAAAACAAATGAAACATTTTTCAGAAAATGACATGATCCCTAGAACATAATGAATCTGTTCCCGCTTCAGATTCATGAGATGAATCTTTCACACTACATGTTAATGTGCTGAATCTGTTCCTCTTCAGCTTCTGCTTTGTTTCGCTTTTTTTATTCACTAATGTTTATTATAAAACAGTATATAAGTCATCATCATAAAACAGTATATAAGTCATCTGCGACTACAACTAGATCTAAAGATACATTATGAATGCTATGAAACCTCTGGGACTCTTCAGTCATTTTTGGAGACTTTCGTCATTTTACTTAGGTGAACACACAAAAAACAGATGGACATGATTCGTATATGTTAAAGGGTCACAACAAAAATAGTCACACTTGGCTCCTTCACGCTGCAACTGACACTAAATATTAATTCTTTCAACAGCTAACACAAGAGAATACAAGCAGAGCGTTTCTTTATGAGGTGATATTGACCTGAGACTGAGCCCCAAAATAAAGGAAAACTGCCCAATGCTGATCATTCATGCTGCTTTAAGAAACAGGATTTCCTCCTCCAGTGAAACACGAGCCAGGAGACCTTTCCATACAACACAAGTGGAGCTGACAAGTTTTATAACGGGCAAAATAACCTCAGAGGTTGAGCTCGTCCAAGCTCTTAAATCTTATGTTTAATGCGGACACATTCACAACACATTGAAGAACATCTGCTGTAAAGCGCTGCAGAGGAACACATGCGTTCTCCTGGAACTCGTCAATGCTCTCCTCCAGGTTTGAAGCTACATCATCTGTCATGTTACCAGGATTTGAATTAAAAGATTAACACGTCATGCTAATGGCATACTGACTGAAACAAGCTGAAACAAATATAAAGCTTACAATACACAGCATATGTTCAAAATAGACCAAAACTCATTAGTGAATTTACAGAAATGTTCTCTTGTTATTTTATTAAACAGCTTCTTGAAGTCTCATCCTCGTCCAGTCCTGAAGGAGTTCACATCTTTTCTGACCTCAGTCTAAGTCAACCATTTCAAAAACATCTACTTCAAATTAAACGCCAGTTTTGAAAGGAAATGAATATGTTTAGATGTGTAATGTTTGTGAGGTCAAGAGAAACACTGGACTCAAGTGCCTCGAGACGTTTGTCAGGTGTTATCAGCTCTGTTTCAGAACCTTACTTCAAATGTCACAAGCTTTAGACCAAGTAACTGCTTTTTATTCAGATCTTTGGGTTGTGTTCAGACACTTTATGGGATGTAGGTCGGTGTTTTTGGAACAGAGCTGATAATACCGTGTCCAGTGTAAATCAGGATTCAAGATGAGAAGACATGACAGTAATGGCAACAGCAGGCTGAAGGACTCACCGTCAGCGGTCTCCATGACGCTGGTATTCATGTATCCGCACGGGATCCCTCGAACCGATGACACCTGTGGACGCTCCACATGCAGCGAGCGCTCCGACAGGCCGGTCACGTCCGGGGGGGCACTGTTGTTGGTGTCTGTGATGTGGGGTCAAAGGTGAGTGAAGGTCAAACCATGACATTTACATGCTCAATGATGTTTGTGTGGGCTGGTGACAGTCAAGGATCAATATTTGAACATTAGGTTGCAAGCGAATATCAGAGACGAGCAACAAGACATTCATTCTGTTGCCGTACTATCATCCTTAAAGCTGTGATGCCACACTATTTTGGTTAAAAATGAAAACCTGATTTGCAACAGTATGATTATAACAGTGATCATGAAGTCGAGTTGTTGGGTAAATGTCAAGGTTAAGTACATAAAGAAACCTGCAAAATGATGTAGATGATGACAGAGAGGAAACGTGTTACGCATCACAGCTTTAAGAAACAGAATGAATTAAAGTGCTCAGATGATTGTCAAAGTCTGATCATATGTCTGATAGTGCAGTTTAAGACAGAGAAAGGAGAAATGAGTGAATGAAAGAAGAGTGAGAGGAACGATAGTAAGGATATAGAAATAAAGTCTTTAACAAGCACAAGCACAACTCAATGAATCATAATGTAACAATACGGAAATTAACCGTTTAAAACCATGGGTTTTTTCCAATAGTAATCAATGCACCAAAAAACATGTATACTACAAAAACATGACTACTATACGTTTGCTACAAAAACATGACTACTATACGTTTACTACAAAAACATGACTACTATACGTTTGCTACAAAAACATGACTACTATACGTTTGCTACAAAAACATGACTACTATACGTTTGCTACAAAAACATGACTACTATACGTTTGCTACAAAAACATGACTACTATACGTTTGCTACAAAAAACATGACTACTATACGTTTGCTACAAAAACATGACTACCATACGTCTGCTACAAAAACATGACTACTATACGTTTGCTACAAAAACATGACTACTATACGTCTGCTACAAAAACATGACTACTATACGTTTACTACAAAAACATGACTACTATACGTTTGCTACAAAAACATGACTACTATACGTCTGCTACAAAAACATGGCTACTAAAAAATCCTGACTCATTTTATACGTTTTTCGCATCCATACTACAAAATACTACAAAAACATGACTACTATACGTTTGCTACAAAAACATGACTACTATATGTTTGCTACAACAACATGACTACTATATGTTTGCTACAAAAACATGACTACTATATGTTTGCTACAACAACATGACTACTATATGTTTGCTACAAAAACATGACTACTATAAGTTTTCTACAAAAACATGACTACTATACGTTTGCTACAAAAACATGACTACTATACGTTTGCTACAAAAACAAGACTACTATACGTTTGCTACAAAAACAAGACTACTATAAGTTTTCTACAAAAACATGACTACTACACGTTTACAACAAAAACATGACTACTATAAGTTTTCTACAAAAACATGACTACTATAAGTTTTCTACAAAAACATGACTACTACACGTTTACAACAAAAACATGACTACTACACGTTTACAACAAAAACATGACTACTACACGTTTACAACAAAAACATGACTACTACACGTTTACAACAAAAACATGACTACTATACGTTTGCTACAAAAACAAGACTACTATACGTTTGCTACAAAAACATGACTACTACACGTTTACAACAAAAACATGACTACTATACGTTTGCTACAAAAACATGACTACTACACGTTTACAACAAAAACATGACTACTATACGTTTGCTACAAAAACATGACTACTATACGTTTGCTACAAAAACAAGACTACTACACGTTTACAACAAAAACATGACTACTACACGTTTACAACAAAAACATGACTACTATACGTTTGCTACAAAAACATGACTACTATACGTTTGCTACAAAAACAAGACTACTATACGTTTGCTACAAAAACAAGACTACTATAAGTTTTCTACAAAAACATGACTACTACACGTTTACAACAAAAACATGACTACTACACGTTTACAACAAAAACATGACTACTATACGTTTGCTACAAAAACATGACTACTACACGTTTACAACAAAAACATGACTACTACACGTTTACAACAAAAACATGACTACTACACGTTTACAACAAAAACATGACTACTACACGTTTACAACAAAAACATGACTACTACACGTTTACAACAAAAACATGACTACTACACGTTTGCTACAAAAACAAGACTACTATACGTTAACTACAAAAACAAGACTACTATACGTTAACTACAAAAACATGACTACTATACGTTTGCTACAAAAACAAGACTACTATACGTTAACTACAAAAACATGACTACTATACGTTTGCTACAAAAACATGACTACTATACGTTTGCTACAAAAACATGACTACTACACGTTTACAACAAAAACATGACTACTATACGTTTGCTACAAAAACATGACTACTATACGTTTGCTACAAAAACATGACTACTACACGTTTACAACAAAAACATGACTACTATACGTCTGCTACAAAAACATGACTACTATACGTTTGCTACAAAAACAAGACTACTATACGTTTACTACAAAAACATGACTACTATACGTTTGCTACAAAAACATGACTACTATACGTTTGCTACAAAAACATGACTACTATACGTTTGCTACAAAAACATGACTACTATACGTCTGCTACAAAAACATGGCTACTAAAAAATCCTGACTCATTTTATACGTTTTTCGCATCCATACTACAAAATACTACAAAAACATGACTACTACACGTTTACAACAAAAACATGACTACTACACGTTTACAACAAAAACATGACTACTATACGTTTGCTACAAAAACATGACTACTATACGTTTGCTACAAAAACAAGACTACTATACGTTTGCTACAAAAACAAGACTACTATAAGTTTTCTACAAAAACATGACTACTACACGTTTACAACAAAAACATGACTACTACACGTTTACAACAAAAACATGACTACTATACGTTTGCTACAAAAACATGACTACTACACGTTTACAACAAAAACATGACTACTACACGTTTACAACAAAAACATGACTACTACACGTTTACAACAAAAACATGACTACTACACGTTTACAACAAAAACATGACTACTACACGTTTACAACAAAAACATGACTACTACACGTTTGCTACAAAAACAAGACTACTATACGTTAACTACAAAAACAAGACTACTATACGTTAACTACAAAAACATGACTACTATACGTTTGCTACAAAAACAAGACTACTATACGTTAACTACAAAAACATGACTACTATACGTTTGCTACAAAAACATGACTACTATACGTTTGCTACAAAAACATGACTACTACACGTTTACAACAAAAACATGACTACTATACGTTTGCTACAAAAACATGACTACTATACGTTTGCTACAAAAACATGACTACTACACGTTTACAACAAAAACATGACTACTATACGTCTGCTACAAAAACATGACTACTATACGTTTGCTACAAAAACAAGACTACTATACGTTTACTACAAAAACATGACTACTATACGTTTGCTACAAAAACATGACTACTATACGTTTGCTACAAAAACATGACTACTATACGTTTGCTACAAAAACATGACTACTATACGTCTGCTACAAAAACATGGCTACTAAAAAATCCTGACTCATTTTATACGTTTTTCGCATCCATACTACAAAATACTACAAAAACATGACTACTATACGTTTTCTACAAAAACATGACTACTATACGTCTGCTACAAAAACATGACTACTACACGTTTACAACAAAAACATGACTACTACACGTTTACAACAAAAACATGACTACTACACGTTTACAACAAAAACATGACTACTACACGTTTACAACAAAAACATGACTACTACACTGTGGAGAGGTGGGCGTGGTTCAGCACGGTCTGCGGGGAGAGAGAGTGTCGGGAGAAAGACGGTGAGTAGGCAGATCAACGGTTTAGTGAAATCACCTGCTTCTTGTTCTAGTAATTGGCGAGGAGACGCTATAACAGGGAACGACAGATCCAGAGGATTTGAGAGAGAGAGCGGCTGAGAAGACGTCCATGTGTGGAGCTGCCGAGAGACGTTGCGTCCAAGGCAGTCATCAAGGAAAAGCTTCGATTAAAGAATCGTGAAGGAACTCTTATTTTGAACCGGAAGTGTGATACCCGGAAGTATTGAAGGATAAAAAGAATCTTACTCTTCTCAGCCACGCCGACCCCGACTCCTTTCTTCTTATACATATTGAACCTGTTAACATACACGTTTACAACAAAAACATGACTACTATACGTTTGCTACAAAAACATGACTACTACACGTTTACAACAAAAACATGACTACTACACGTTTACAACAAAAACATGTCTACTACACGTTTACAACAAAAACATGACTACTACACGTTTACAACAAAAACATGACTACTACACGTTTACAACAAAAACATGACTACTACACGTTTACAACAAAAACATGACTACTACACGTTTGCTACAAAAACATGACTACTACACGTTTACTACAAAAACATGACTACTATACGTTTGCTACAAAAACATGACTACTATACGTTTGCTACAAAAACATGACTCCTATACGTTTGCTACAAAAACATGACTACTATACGTTTACTACAAAAACATGACTACTATACGTCTGCTACAAAAACATGACTACTATACGTCTGCTACAAAAACATGGCTACTAAAAAATCCTGACTCATTTTATACGTTTTTTGCATCTATACTACAAAATACTACAAAAACATGACTACTATACGTTTGCTACAAAAACATGACTACTGCACATTTAGTACACAAAATGTCTACAAAAACATGGTTACTACACGTTTACAACAAAAACATGACTACAACACGTTTACAACAAAAACATGACTACTACACATTTAGTACACAAAATGTCTACAAAAACATGGTTACTACACGTTTTCTACAAAATCATGGTTACTACACGTTTTCTACAAAAACATGGTTACTACAAGTGTCAGGCCATTGCACATTAAGTCTGAAATTTGCGTCCGAAATTTCCACACGTTAAAAAATAAATACGACCTCACATTGTGTCCATTACATTTACACACAATATTTTCGTCCATCATAAAAAATCCTGACTCATTTTATACGTTTTTCGCATCCATAGCAAGCATTTTGAGAGGCGTTTTGACTATTCAGAGACACCGTACAATCAAGCGCCAAATACGTAAAAACCATAGAGTGTATAAAATATGGACGTAGTGTCCGTGGCGTCATCCTTAGGTTTGTGAAAAGTAAAAATTAAGCCTCAAGTAGGTGGAGCTGGTCATCGGCATCTTGGCATCGCGCGTCAATCCAAGATAATCGAAAATGGGCAAAGACGCAGGACGTGGGTGGAGCCAAGCTCGATGTATTGGTGGTTGACACTAAACGTTTAAAGTGGTTCACAGCTTACTCTTAAACTACCTGAAACTACACAAAAAATGTCCATGTGACAGCTAAATGGACACCTGTCACTCAAGTGGCCACATCCTTAATTATGCAGAATTTTAAAGTTTAATATAATCTAAACGGATGAGTTATATAAAGATTCATCCCCCTCACAGTTGTCATGAAGGGAAAAATGACCTATATAGACCATAATAATTTTTGTACCAGGCTGTAAACATGTTTATTTGTGATGTAAATTTGGCCATTTTAACATGGGGCTCAAGGAGATTCTGCTTTCTTTTGGAGACAGCCTCTTGCGGCCTGTCGATAAATTCCCATACAAAGCAACAGATCACCACAGAATGAACATTTACTCTACTCATTTTACACCTTATTGACATTCTTTCATAAAGTCTGAATCACATGCAAATGTAATATATCAAAATTCACAACTGCTTTCTCAAGCAGCCACATGTCACTGATTCTCATCATGTGTCTCTACATCAATTGCTTTAATCTGAACAATTAAAAAGAGATTTGAGAGTTATTGTGGATTATAGTCTACAATAAAACCCAAGGACTACCATACAGAAAAACAACATGAATTTCACACCAGACTCCAAGAAGAACACACGTCCAATTCAGTGTTTCACAATAGAAAGCAAATCATTTGGTTTGTTGTTTTTAGGTAAATGATTCATTGAACAAGACTTTCAGAGGAGGCTGAACTGTTAGCAGAAGTTTATTTACAGAACTCGCATGCAAACACGCACACATGCAGACGGGACATAACATCATTCCATCAGTCAACACTTCAGACACAACTGAGACACTATAGAGAGGAACGCAAGATGTTTCTGTTGCTCAGTACTGATGAGACATCCAGAACATGATCACATGACATCTGATGTTTAGTAAAGAACCGCTCACCTACACCGTATAACCGACCACAGCTCATTCTCATACATTAGCCAAAAACTGACACATCTACACTTGAGGAACAACAGCAAACCTTGACAAATCCAATGATGATGACTTCATACTGAAGACCTGCCGTCATGTTAACACACCGGTGGTTCACAGCCAACCAGATTAGAGCTTTTGACACGGAGGAGTGCGTGTGGTGCGAGGCCGAGGCGTCAGAAGAACTCTTCATCAAGTGAGATACTGACCGTTGTGTGTGTGAGACATGAGGTCAGCCAGGACCGTCGCAGCTGAGGAGGAGGTGGCGTGATGAGATCTTCCTCCGGGATGAGAGGAGGTGGAGGAGGCGGAGGATGATGTGGACGAGCCCTGGAGGACTTTATTAAACCAGTGCTCTACTCGAGGGTGAGACTGATACGGAGATGAGGAGGAGATCTGTCCCTGCCGTCGCAGCGAGCCTTCATCCTCTGATGCTGATGACGTGTCTGTCAGGTGAAAAACGCACAAAACATCCTCAATACAATCTGACATCTCAAGTTAATGAAATAAAATCATTGTGAGAGGAATTCTCATCGTTCACTTTAATGTTTGTTTGCTGTGGACTGATAATAAGACATTTACTGACTCTTATGTTTTTATTAGTTCATGTCTGATAGCCTTAAAGCATGTACTGCTATGAGTCATCTCTATCATGAATGACACCTGTCTTATGACTTTCAGTGAACTGCACACATGAATCGTCAAATCTATAATTAAAGGAGGAGGACATATAAAAACACACTGAGAATTTGAAGGTTTTGTGACAGTTTAGGAGTTCCTGTCAAACACACGGCGAGTGACAGATGTGAGATCCCAGCTCCACAAACAAAACTTCTTCAGACCAGCCACAAATTTAGGCGATGTCATGCATTTCAATGGTAGCCTAGTGACACTTGGTTACAGGAAGTGGGCGTGTCTAGCGACTCGACAAAGTTGAGTTCCCTTTCTGTCGATCTCTCGACATTGTGTCGAGAACGACAGATGGGGTTCACCCTTGAGAACCAATCAATTCTGACTACTATAGAAAAGTCCAATGAAATTTGGCGAATGAAATTTGCATGCCGGTCTCCGCCCCTGGATGTCCGGTATAAAAGGAAGCCGGCGTGCAGCATTCATTTACCTTTTGTTCTTCAGAGCCTTCGCTCATGACTACGAACAAAACGAATTCAAATAATTCTTCTTCTACATTGGTGGATCTACGATGTAGAGCAACGGATCGTTCCTACCTGCAGCAACCTTCCCCTGGGCGTCTCAGCGGTTCCGGAGGTGTTAGAGATTTTTTTTTAAAAAGGTCCTTTTCAGGAGTGAGCATTCTCCAGGTGCGGTACGCTCATCGAGGAGGGAGATGTATGCGATAGCTGCATGGAGTGTCTGGGTGTCCGGCACACTGAGGCAGCTTTGGTTGACACATCTTGCCAGCACTGCGGGCAGATGGTCATACAGAAGTTGCGGTCACGGGTGGCTGTCTTCCTACGGGACCCACCATTTCGTTGCTAACCGGGCCATGACGTTGGTGGCCATCCTGCAGGTCTGTCAGTCCAAGGCGTTGAGAGAGCTCCACGAGGGTAAGGCCAACACGGGTATAATGCAGGATCTACGTGCCGCCACTGACAGCTCTCTACCGGTGACCAAGGTGGCGGCATGGGCCCTGGGTTGGACGATGTTCACGGTAGTGGTCCAGGAGAGACACCCCTGGCTGTATCTTGCGCAGATGAGTGACACAGAGAAAGTCAGCTTTGTTGATGCACCCGTCTCGCAGGGTGGGTTGTTGGTAACACCGTCGAGGACTGTGCTCAGCAGTTTTTGACGGTGATTAAGCAGACAGTGGCAATTAGCCACATTTTACCTTGCCGCTACTCGGTCGCCTAGAGGCCTCCGAGATCCCGCATGACGTCTGCTTCCCGGCAGCCCAGGACCCCTTCGACATCGGCTCCAGTTCCTGTGCCCCCACAGGCGGCACCCCAGAAGCAGAGGTCAAGGGGGAAACCTCCACCCCGTCAGAAACCTTCTTGCAAGAAGTGACACTGACGGGAAGACCCCAGGGAGAACAACATCGGACCCGACCTTTACAGCCACGGCTCTGATCGGTCGGTACGGGACGGCTCCTTCCTCGTCACCAAAGCCGGACCCTTTTCAGGGCCTGGCACCCACTTATTCACAGAGTTTTTCCGTTCTCCCCGGGTGTATTTGCAGCTGATCGCACACTCCACTGGACTGTGCCCGGCAACCCGAACTCACGCCAAGGTGAGGCGTAGGGTCGTACACACACGACAGCTGCCACCACTCTCAAACCGACAGTGCGTGCAGCTGTCCCGCAGGGCAGGCAAAAAGGAGGAGCCAACCTTCCTTCCGGGGACCCCCCGCGACATATGGTTAGCTCCGCCAGCCGACGAACCACCCCCCCCGTCGGAATGGTGAAGCAGACCGTCCCCTTGGTCCCCCTGTCACAGTCCCTGGGAGCTCGAGAGCTGCCCACACTGTCTCTGTGGCTAATGAGGGGCATCCTCTCCTCTCATCCTGTTTCGGGGCATCCTCTCTCCCTCTGTCAGAGGCAGGGACGCCTCCGTACTTCGGGTAGAGGTCACCACCCTTCTGCCGAAACAGGCATCGAGTTCGTCCCTCAAAACCAAGATGTTCAGTGGGTTACAGCCCTCACTTCATCGTTCCCAAGAAAGATGGTGGGTCGCGCCCATAGGTCTGCATACCCTGAACAAAGCACCTTCACAAGGTGCCGTTCAGGATGCTCACGCAGAGGCGCATCCTGACATCCATCAGGTGTCAGGATTGGTTTCGTGGCAATCGACCTGTTCTCCCTTTCGGTCTGTCCCCACGATCTTCACGAAGATCGTGGAAGCCGCCCTATCTTCCTGAGGGGAGGAAGGTGTGCGGGTAGTAAACTATCTCAATGTCTGGCTTATCTTGGCACACTCGCGAGATCTGTTATGTACACAAAGGGACCTGGTGCTCCGGCACCTAGATCGATTGGGACTACAGGTCAACCGAGAGAAGGGCAAGCTCTCCCCAGTGCAGAGTTCCTCTTTCTCGGTATGGATCTCAAATCTGTCGCCATGTTGGCGCGACTGTCCGCAGTAAGCGCCCAGTTGGTGTTGAACTGCCTGGAACACTTCGGGCAAACAGCGGGGGAACCTGTCTGCCCTGACGGAACGTTCGCAGCTGGCTACACGATGGACGCGTGGGAGAGATGGCGGATCATGTGTCCGGCGGCTCTTTCCTTGGAGGACATCGAAGATATCTATCTATTCGGAACCATGATAACAGGTCTTGTGCTGATTGGATTAGGCTTTGCCCTGGGTTATCGAAGAATTTCATAAAACGGGAACAGCTGTCCTCATAAGCCTCACAAGGCTGCCCGTATCGATTGAAGCAGTGGGAAGAGTGGTCAGCATTGAGACTGAGACTATTAACCGCAATATGGTTGTTATCAGGGAGATCTGGAAAGAAAAATTGATGGTACAGGAGATCGGAATTGACAATGGACAATGAGGGTTACCGTGACATTTGGTATACGGTATCCCGACTAAACAATCGCAATCTTATCTTTTTTCGGCTCCCCGGATCCAGCAATGGCCTTGGACAAGGCCGCAGCTGGAAAATTAACCCTGTGAGAGCACGGCAGCGTGACGCTCTTGCGTTCATCCCCTACTCTACAGACTCAGAACTATCACACACACACACATATTCAGACATTGCCTTGACCCGATCCCACGCCTCCGTAGCTTTGAACCGCCAGCCTGACAAGTGGGTCTATGAACGGTGCCGTAATGGCACTGGACCGGATGGCTGCTTGCCGGAGCTGGATAATTTTACCCTGTTGCAAGTCTTGTCTATGGTGTATTATGTGTATCTGTTTTTCTCACCACTTTCCTCAAGTTATGCTGTATTTTTCTTCTTAAATCCATTTTGTTACACTGTACTTGCAGGGTACACCCCCTGCAGGGGTGCGGCGCAGTGTGTAACGAGCACGCAGTAGCGGGGCGTTGGACGAACCCCCGCTTGCGCTGGCATATCAATTGCCAAGAGTTGTGGGGTGTGCTACTAGCTAGCAGGCTGCGGCCTCTCGTGCAGGACAAGCACGTGCTGGTCCGAGGACAGCACTACAGCTGTGGCGTACATAAAATCATCAGGGTGGCGTACGCTCACGGCAGCTAACACGACTTGCTCAACGCCTCCTCCGGTGGAGTCAACAGGTGACCCGTTCCCTGCGGGCCACACACATCCCTGGCAAACTGAACCAGACAGCCGACGCGCTTTCTCGTAAGTATACGCCTCGCGGAGAGTGGCAACTCCACCCCCGCGCAGTCCGGCTCATTTGAATGCTGTTCGGGTAGGCCCAGGTAAACCTGTTCGCCTCCCGCAACACCACCATTGCCTGCTTTGGTACTCCCTGTCCGAGGCCCCCTCGGCACGGATACCCTTGCGCACAGCTAACCACGGGACGGGCGGAAGTACGCCTTCCCCCCAAATGAGCCTCCTTGCGCAGACACTGTACCAGGTGTTATTGGTTACGCCACACTGGCCCAACCGCACTTGGTTTTTAGAGCTGAGGCTCTGGACAACGACTCCCCCTGGCCCATTCCCCTGTCAGAGAATCTGCTCTCTCAGGGGAAAGGCACATTCTGGCATCCCAGATCACCCACATCCCGGCGCCTCTTCTCGTCCTGGTGTCTCTCTCAACGAGAAAGACCCACAAAGGTGCTCGATCAGGATCGTGTTGTCCTTCTTAAGAGACAGGAAACTAACATCTCCCCTCCACACTGAATGTGTATGTATTCGCTATCGTGTCACTCAGGGCAACACGACCTGGTCACCAGGTTCCTTATGGGTGCGAGAGGGCGGAATCCGCCCTGCCTCCGCTCCATACCCTCTTGGGACCCTAAAGTGGTCCTCTGGGCCCCCCAAGAGCCCTCGGAGGTTCCGATCTTCCTCACCTGACGAGTAATATGGCCCTCCTGATGGCGCTCGCTTCCTTCAAGAGGGCAGGGGACCTCCAAGCATTCTCTGTGTCCCCGGATTGCCTTGAATTCGGCCCTGGAAACTCTCACGTTCTCTTGAGACCCAGGCCTGGATACGTGCCCAAACATTCCCACTACTCCCTTCCTTTGCCAAGTGGTGAACTTGCAGGCGCTCCCCATCGGGGAGGAAGACCCAACCCTATCTGTGTTGTGTCCAGTCCGCGCACTGCGCCTCCACCTGGATCGCACGCAGAGCTCTGAAGCTCTGACAAGCTCCTTGTCCGTGTTGGATGACAGCAGAAGGGGAAGGCTGTCTCCAAGCAGACGCTGGCGCACTCGGTCGTGGATGTCGTTACGACGGCATACTGATCTCAGAATCTCAGAATCCATGCCCATTGGCAGTGAGGGCTTACTCCACACAGGGTATAGCCACCTCCTGGGCACTGGCCAGAAGCACCTCTCTAGCAGACATCTGTAGAGCTGCGGGTTGGGCTACGCCCAAAGACCTTCGCAAGGGATAACAACCTTCGCGTAAACCCGGTATCAGCCCACGTCCTGCGTGGCGACATGTAGGACTGGCATGCGGGGGGACGTATGCCTGCGAAAGCACCTTTCCACCCTCCAGTAGGTTGGGTCAGTGTGCTATCTACCTCTCTTCTTACCCAAACATATGGCTAAGAACAGGTATCTCACCAACCTTCCTTCTTACCCAAACACTGGTTAAGAACAGGCATTCCATCCATCACTAAGCAAGCACCCCCTGGGGGTTGGCTAGGCAGAGCAGCCTTCCCCCTTAGGCCGGGACACCATATGAACTATCACAGATAGCTCTAACCGGACCAGTGCTACCGGACGTCTGTAACACCCCCTCCGTGGGCTGTTCCGTCCAATGTATCCTCATGAAATGGTTCCCACTCCTGGTAACCCATGAACTTCCCCAGGTGGACCTCCACCTCGCTGTTAACTACTCAGCCCGCACGTTCCATGCGTTCTCCTCCAAGGACGAGACCATACCTATATCCACCATATTCCTCCCCACGGGTAGGAGGTGGCCTCTGCAGCGCATCCCTAATTAAGGAAGCTGAGCTTACCCGGTGTAAACCCACGCCGGACTGCCTCTCGCCAGTAGAGAGCTAAGGCCTTCGTCCGTGAAAGGTTACTGGTCAGGGCTGTACCAATCTTTCTCCAATAAAGCTCTGGAACCCCCCGACCGCCACACTGGAAGGTTACAGTTTCGCGAAAGCTTCGAGTTGACACGCCCAGGCCTGTTACCGTCGCTTTGCTAGAGATTGTGACGCGATACAGCGCTGTGGCGACAGACCTACAGAAGGGAACCTGATGGAGGGAACGAGACGTTGTGTCCCTTATGCCACAAACATGTATCGTATTCTGCTGCAGTCGTGAGAGGCTCTCAGGCTAATGAATGCTGCACGCCAGCTTCCTTTTATACCGGACATCCAGGGGCGGAGACCGGCATGCAAATTTAATTCGCCAAATTTCATTGGCCTTTTCTATAGTAGTCAGAGTTGATTGGTTCTCAAGGGCGAACCCCATCTGTCGTTCTCGACACAACGTCTCGTTCCCTCTCAGATCAATATCAAGAAACTGTAGCTTCAGAGGTTATGTAAGACATTAGAGGCAGGAGAATGAGTTCATTATTCATTAAACAATGAGAAGATCTCGAAAGTTTTCAGAGTTTAAAAAGCACACAGTATGAATCTGCACACACACACACACACGCACGCGCACGCACGGACGCACTCGCACACTCACACACACACACCAGCATCTGTGATCACAAAATTATTTTTGACTGTAAACATCTTGTCAACATTGTACCTCAGAGAACATGATCAGATAAAACATGTTGTCATATATGAAAACATATATGACATGTTGTCTAGTGTGTGTGTGTGTATGGACTTTGTTTTTATATGTTAGCGGGGACCTAAACCTGAATGCACACCAGCTCATTGGGACTCGTGTCACTGTGGGGACCAACCCTGAGGTCCCCACGGGCACAAAATCTTATAAATTCTACAGAACTATGCAAAATCTAAAATTGCAAAATGTTTTCTATAATCTTTAGGTTTAGGGGATTAAATATACAGTTTGTACAGTATACAACTCATTACACCTATGGACTGTCCCCACAGAGATGATAATACATACATGTGTGTGTTGTACCTGGAGGAGTGCAGGCTTCCACTGAGGACTGGACTAACACAGATCGTCTCTTCGAGGGCATCGGCATCTTTCTCTCTTTATATTTCGCCAGTGCCGCTTGTACCGCTTCAGTGTGCAGATCTAAATAAAGAGATAAAGCTTAAATACAGTCTGAAGATGATATTCACCAGGACAGAAAGAGACGTTCATACCCGATCTGAAGCGCTCATCCCTGGAGTTTGTCACACGGGATTTGTTGTGTTTGTGACCGGCGGCGTTCACCTGTGACGGGATTCTGTGTTCTATCTGCAGAGACGGATCAACACCTGCACACAAGACAAAAACACAACACATTCAACAAATAACAACAATCTATACAAACAACACCTTTAACTCACTAAACCTAAAATAAAAACCTCAAGACGCATTTGATGCAGTTTCTGTGAGGAATCAAATCCATACAATGACATCCAGTCATGAGTTTCTGTGAGAACACATCAGTCAGCTAAATTAGTTTCATTCGTTTTTCTCGATGGAGTTTAGTCAACACATTAACAAGACAACCAAAGTTATGTTTTAAATCTCAGAAAACTCAAATCCTACACAGCTGTACACACACACACTTACACCCACCCCCATAAACACACACACACCCCCATAAACACACACACACACACACCCATAAACACACATAGGCACGCATACACACACCCCCACAAACACACCCACACACCCACAAACACAGACACGCACGCACGCACACAGACACACACACACACACACACACACACACACAAACACGCACATACAAACACCCTACACACACACGCAAAAACACAAACAAACACACACACATGCACACACACAAACACCCCACACACAAACACGCACACCCCACACACACACGCACACACATAAAATATCCCCCCCACACACGCGCATACATACCCCCACACACATGTACGCACGCACACACACACACAAACACACAAACACAACCACACACGAACACACACATAAATACCCACGCACACAAGCATGCGCGCACACAAACACACAAATTCACGCACACTTAAACATGCACACACGAACACACACTTAAATACCCACGCACACAAGCATGCGCGCACACAAACACACGAATGCACGCACGCACACACACACACACACACACACTTAAACATGCACACACGAACACACATAAATACCCTCGCACACAAGCATGCACGCACACAAACACACGAATGCACGCACGCACACACACACACACACACTTAAACATGCACACACAAACACACACGTAGATACCCACACACACAAGCATGCGCACACACAAACACGCACACAAACACACACGAATGCACGCACACACACACACAGACACTGCGGTCCTGAGTGAGTGTAATGAATAAGAATGCCACTTCACAGTTGGCTTGGTTGAAAATCAACCAATCAGAGACTAGCTTTCAAAGGACACTAACGGTTAACAGTCAGAATACTGTGAGAACAACAATCCTCATGAGACGAACAGAATAATGACTTTATTATAACTTTCTATGGCTTATAACGGAACATTCTGGAACAACAGGAACATAAATTTCATTTATTTTTATGATAATCTGAATCCTCAAATTATATTCAGTTTATTGCTACAAACAACCAACAAACAGCCATTAAAAGAGGAAAAATATTGACAAAGAGAAACTCATGGATGGAAAACCGTCTGTGCTGTGAAGCTCCTTTAAAGCAAAGCTCTTTATTTCCCGTTTAAACAGACACAGTGAGCCGCTCACTCTTCAACTCAAACACGCATGATGATAAAATATTCATCAGATCTACAGATCTAAAATTAAACCTACAGCAGCAGAATACACTGAGATTATCCTACAGGAGACGTGAGACAGATCACAAGTCAATCAAATCTGTCATTCATCATCATCATCATCAGCACATCAAACTCTTATTTCTCTCCTCAGAGAGAAATAAGAGTTTCAAACAAGATGATTGAGATGTGTAAATAAAGATTGAATCTTCATGTGAAAGAAACACATGACTCTAACCCTAACCACTCAACTAAGTCAACCAACTCAACCTACTCAACTCAAACAACTCAACTAACTCAACTCAACTCAACTCAACTAACCCAACTCAACTAACCCAACTAACCCAACTCACTCAAACAACTCAACTCAACTCACTCAACTAACTCAACTAACTAACTCAACTCAACCAACTCAACTCAACTCAACTCAACTCAACTCGAATCAACCAACTCAAATCAAATCAACTCAACTTAACTCAACTCAAACAACTCAACTCAACTCAACCAACTCAACTCAACTCAACTCAACCAACTCAAACAACTCAACTCAACTCAACTCAAACAACTCTACTCAACCAACTCAACTCAACCAACTCAACTCAACTCACTTTTATTGTGAAAGTATTGGGTGCGTACTCTATACAAAGTAGGATGCAGTTGGACAGACAACTGTATAACTTTACTGACTTAAGTGACTGTATATAGTGCAGACAAACAGTGCAAAGTGAAAAGCTATGAAATGATGGGGAAAGATCTATATATAAATGTAACAAATTATTATTATTATATAAAGTATAAATAGACAGACTGTAAAAAATATGTATATACATTATAGACAGTACATACACATTATACACACAATTTACACATTAGACATTTAACATATGAACGTGTATGTATAATGTGTATAATGGCTCAAAAACCAGAATAAATCTCTTAACAGCAGATCAACTCAACCGCTTCAGCGCACATGTTTTATTTCAGATGGATTTCTAACAAAATAAAAGCAACTCATTTCTATCAACAGATCACTTCAAATGTGTGTTAATATTCCATTTTATAGACTTGTGCATACAGTATAACCAGTGTTGTGTGTTCATCATCCCAACCCAGCATTCACAACATCAGTGCTAAACTCAAGTGAGTCTGAAATGTGTGTTTATAATGAAGCTTTAATCAAAGATGTTTACCTTGTACCTGTGGTATGTAGGGTGCCAACAGTTTACCTCTCTTCTTTTCATAGCCCTTCTGTGTGATGTCACCTACAGACAGACAGACAGACAGACAGACAGACAGACGTGATGAATCATGTGT